>BPLR01008844.1:0-86369 GCA_021605095.1 Caerostris extrusa | reverse complement strand
ATTACGTATTAAGTTGTTACAAGTTATTGTTGGATTAGTTATTGTTACTTGGAGAAAGCTCGAGGATAAATGTCCAAATAAGTGTTCTCGACTTTTTAAAATTTATTATCCGTGCCACATTTTTTATATAAAGATTAGTACCAATACAGCATAGTTTATTTAACATATTGATATATATCATCATTACTATGATATATATCAATATGTTAAATGTATTTAATATCTCATGTAAAATTAAATTAAAATGGAGAAGTGGCCTATAAGTGAATAGCCTAGGGCCTGCTTCTCATCTAAACTGGCCTTGTTTGTAAAAGCTACGTTCCATATGCTCAGCAGGGAAGGCATGATGGTGGCGCCCGCAAAGGCTGGTGGCTCGTGATTTGTGCCTGTGGCTGTAAACCACTTTAGCAGAAATCAAGTGGTACTCGCACAGGAAACCGAAACCCGTGGATCGCGTGTAGAACACTAGCCACTCGGCCCCTCAATCCCCACCAATGAATATTAATCAATAAAACATCACGTAAATGATAAAATTTAGAATACATTTATACTTTGCCATTAACACAGCAATAAAATCAATAGTTATTGAAACCATTATTTATTATTCAATGACATGCATTAACTTAATTATTTATTTTATAATTATATATGACAGATGATAGCATTCATGCTTTTAGGGTCTTTTTTTTAAACTGCACTAAATAAAATGTGATTAGCAGTTTTAAGAAGTCCGTGTACCTTTTATTTTATTTTCATATGTAACTAAATAACAGTCTATTACTGTGTGACCCTATAATATTTTTAAATATCTTTTTTAATGTTTCTTATTTAAAAATTTTTGTTTTCCTTAACCAAAATTTGCAACTTTCTTACTAAACGTCGAGAAACCGAAACTGATTCTGATGTAAATTATTTGTTTAACCCTCAAAGACATTGCTGTGCGTTGGTTACTACCGTCTTATTTGAAATCGAATAATAAACAGCGATACATTCTTAACCTTTAAACAGGGATGTTTTTGAGTTTTGAAGTTGCAAAATTCCAGCCAAGGTTAATCGCTTCTGAATCATGTACCATTCATTGCAATCCGATGTCAATTAAACTTTTCACAGAATATTACCGCCTTAACATAGAAGAAGAACGTCGTAATGGTTGAGTCAATTTTCTAATTCTCAATCATGCTTGAAAAAAAAAGGGATTACAATAACATTATCTGCAGAAAACTACTCACAGCTCTTACTTTTGTGTCGTGTAAGAGTTCAGTGTAAATCATCCGTTATTGAAGTAATAATAGAAATTATTTTTAAAGGACGATGCATAATTAAAAGCTGAAAAATAATTTCTACAAGATTATCAACCGCTTCTTCAGGAAAATGGATTTTTGAATCTTAGAGTATAAGATTACAACGAGCCCGACCTTCGTGGTTATTATTTAAATACTTAATAAAGATATATATCGCCTATATCCCCTTCCCTCTGCCTATATATATCTTGTTCAAATTTTCAGCATAAAAACCTTATTCCCCTCCACTCAAGTTCAAATACATTTTTTTCTTAACTTGTAGTGGATGACACTGGATGTTAATACAGTTTTTTCAAATATTGATTCATTCATTAAATTTAATTCATTAATTTTGTTTTTTTTTTTAGATTTAACTTGCATATATCTACCAATAGATAGCCCAAGACAAACTTAAAAATGAAAGAAAATTATTTATAAAGGACTTTCTGCAATAGAGAGTGATAAAAAAGTAGGAATTGACTTTTAAATTTTTTTTTATATTACTTGTTTCATTGTGAAAATCGTTAAGTATAAACATTGTATCTTTATAAGTATGTCCATCTTTTTGAAAAGTTAGGTCTTAACTTTTAAAAGATACTATATTTAATTTTATTACTATACATGGATTACGCATCCATCTTCTTGAGATAGAAGAAGTAACTTACACGAAAGCGAGTACATCGGATTGTCATTATCGGATTAACTTTCATAATAGCTTTTCTTTTAATGAAATGTCATCACGGAAATTATGTAATTTTTGCCGCAGTCATTCATAACCTATGCATTATCAAACTGTAAGTCTGTCATAATTCCACTCAAAAAAACACAGGAAATGCAAAATAGCGTAATTGTGTTTTCATCTTTCTATCTCTTGACACGCGATAATTTTGGTTAGGCTGCAAAATGCTGTGATGCAATCCTGTGTTTAGATGCGTTCAACAATGTTTAGGTTTTATGCAAGATTTCATCATGTGATAATGTTGAGAAAAAAAATGACGCGTCTTTAAAAATTGGAGAAAAATAACTTTTTCAGTGTATATAAGTTAACTGGCAGGAAGTTAGAATGTTTAATACAATTTTGAATTTTTGTGAATGAAAAGAACAGGAAAAAGTTTATTGTACTATGATGAATTATTATAAAGCCCCTAACGAATTTTTTTTTTTGAAGTTGGATAATTTATAATCCCACAAATAATTGTTGGCTCACTATATACACATTTTTTGAAAATATGTTATAATAATTATTATAGTCAAAATTTTGCAGAAAAATCATGCGATAAAAAATTTAATGAAACGCATCTTAAGTTTATTTATTCTTGTGTTTATAAGAACTTGAGCCTGAAGCATCCTAGAGATTTCTTCAGTATTTAGGCATATATTTGGAAAAACCTCATTTAATTCCTCTATTTGCTCTCACACACTGTCCCTATATATATCTTGTTCAAATTTTCAATCGTTCATAAAATACTTTTATTCATCCGCTCAAGTTCAAATACATTTTTAACTTGTAGTGATGACACTGAATGTTAATACATTTTTTCAGATATTAATTCATTCATAAAATGTAATTAATTAATTTTAGTTTTTTTTTTAAGATTTAAGTTGCATGCATTTTCCAATAGATGGCACCAGATAAACTTAAAAAAAAATGAATGAAAAATTATTTATAAAGGACTTTTTGCATTATAGTGAAAAAAAGTAGGAATTGACTTAAATTTTTTTTTTTTATATATTACTTTTTTTTTACTAAAATCATTGAAGATTTTCCCTTTTTACATTTAATTGTGGTGAGGGTAGAAATTCCTTAATTCACATAAATATGACGTTGAAAATTGTTGTAAAATTTTCAAAGCTTTTTGAGTTATTGACACTATTATTATTATATTATAGGAATCCTAAACGTCAGTTCAAGAGACAATTCATTTGGTTTAATTCATAATCCACGATTAGGGATATAAACACTAGTTCTTCTTCAGTTAAAGTTATATGATCAACTTCAAAATTTACAGATGGTGGAGTCTCAAAAGCTGCAATGAAAATTTTTTTTAACAAATCAGATAGACGCTAACACTGGACGTTAATGTAGCCAACCATGAAAGTAGTTCTCTTAGTTTCTTGAAACATTTTTGGCTCATTATCGGAATTTGGCACTTTTTATGTAAATAAATGTAGAAAACAAATTTAGTAAAATATTACTATAATTTATTCTACATCTGTGATTGAAAGTTCTCCGTATCCGTTTACAATCTCAACAGAATAGCTACTTGGTTGGGTTATATTTACTACAGTACTGTACTGTTAATTTTCTATCTGCTAATTTTGCATTGTATAACAGAAGCTATAAAAGTACTTGTGAGGGTATAAGCCACACCAAAAAAGTCATATAATAGAATCGTAGCAGATATAAAATGATGTTGAAGACTAAGCATCGGGTCAAAGTCTATGAGTCAGAAAAGCAATAATTCAAAAGAACATAAAAGCATGGAACTTCGATACTATATAAAACAAGTTTAGTTTCTTGTCCTTTGTGTTGATATTCTCGAAGAAAATATTTAAAATTAAGTTTCATTATTATTATGCTAATTAATTATGATAATTAATTTGTCAACGTATTGAAATATTCTTACGGAAATTCTTATTAAACTTTTTTATTTAAAGTTCGTATTATTTAGAATTTTTAAAAAGAAATCGTGAACTTGAATTTTATAGCGTACATAAATATATATATGATAAATAACTTCACATATAATATATATAAATATATATGTATATTCGTAGTATTTCATTAATTAAATAAGTGCTTTGCTATATAGTTGAAAATTTATAATAACTAAACATACAAGTCATTTGTCAAAGAGTTTCATTAAGTTAATTTTTTAATATTCAAGCCTGAATTCATTTTTACAAATGCTTTGCTGATCCAAAGATACTTGCTCAGTCTAATGGACTATTTTTTGACGATCACATCTGAACATAATTCAAAATAAAACTTGTTCCCTTGGTATTTCATAAAATATGTACTGATTCTTTAAAAAATTTGCTGAACGATGCTAAAAAGTATTGATGACAAAAAATCGAACCAATTTTTATTAAGGTGAGAAAGAGAGTAGATAAAAAATTCTGCTTCCAAGATAGAATGTTAATGACAAAAATTCTTATAATTTATATCTTATGTCCTAGTTTGCTATAAATTAGAAAACATCAAATGAAATATGATTTGATGCTTAAGTGTTTACTTTTATGAAACATGAAACAATTATTTCCATGGTTTTTTTTGTCAACTTTTCTTCGCTATCTGAAAATATTTCAAGTGAATTAACTAGGACCTGATGGCCGAGTGGCTAGCACCTCGGTACCATAGGTTTCTGGGTTCGAATCCCGGCAGTACCATGGATAGTGCTTCGAATCCACTTTGCCGTATTTTCCGATCGTAGAGAGTTGGGGTAGTGTTACTCGCGTCCATAGCACATCTTCAAAGCTACACGTGCCCCTGATTAGTGCTAAATGAGTAACAGTGGTGTAGCCTTTGCCATGGTATAAAGATTAACTTCTGTATTGCCAGCTGCATTAGAAACAACAACAGTAAAATAACTAACATAAAACTTTTTTAAGGTAAATTTGGCATATAAAGAGGTGGGCTGCCAAAAAGGACTACATGGCATCTCTGTAAAATACAATTTCTAATAAAATCCATCTATATGATAAAAATTTATATGTACGTTTTCTAAGTACATTTCATTTAGAAAAAACAGGGAGACTTAACGTATTAACTGTACCTTGGCGACAGTTGCGCCAATAAAGAGCACACGCGCCAACCACAGCTACAGATTTGGCTCCAATCTACACTTAAAATTTTTGTTCCAAATAATAAAATATATGAAACACTTCATTTAAAATCAAAACGCTTTCAAAATATTTTTTATTCCATATAATAAAGATTGCGACGCTTAAAAACCGCCAAGTCTGTCGCCAAGGTACCGTTAATACGTAAGTACCAAAATATATATGCTTTTCTCATTTAAAAACGCGTTTGATGGTTCCAACGTCAGTATTTTAGAAATAGACCATTTTCTTGTTGCAGTATCGGCTGAATTCGCTTAATTCCCGTTTTTTAAATCTCTTTAGGCAAATCTATCACTGCCCATCATTTCCGCATCGTTAAATCCAAAGATCAACATTTACTTTGAACGCCTCACTAACTCACACTATTTAATTCCGATGTTTTGCTAACTGCCTTGCTTTCCCAAAACTGTTTAGATTTGAACGGCATTTCCAAATTATCCTTTTTTTTTTTTTTGTTTTTGTTTTTTTTTTTTTTGAGAAATCTTCGAAGCAGAGAAATGTTTTGGAATGCTCACGTTAAATTTCACTTGATTGGTCAATTACAAACATTCAGTTTGAACTGCTTCAGGTATTGAAAAACTGCTTCTATATATTTTTGAAAAATAAATTATATTCAATATGAAAATAAGAAACCGTCTTTATTTCATGTACGGTTAAAGAAGCAATGATTTCTCCAAAAGTATTCTTGAATTATAGTATTTTCAAAATTTTATAAAGAATAACTAAATTAAATAATGAATCTTTTTTTGTGGTGCTTCATAATTTTCAACATCAAATGTTAATAACATTTATTAACGAGAAAATAATAGATCCTAAAATTTTGTAATTGCTTTTACTATAGCCAATGATCAACGTTTTCTTAGCTATGTACCTCGAAAACCGATATTCTCTTCATTATAAACTCCATATATTCATTAAAAATTATATCTTGTCCTATTCCTATGCGGCTTCCAATGTCTAAAAATTTTTAATGTATAGTTGTAAAATCATAAAAAATTCTTATATCTTCATCTAAGAATTTTATTATTTTACCTAATATCTAGAGAATTTGTTATTAAAATAAAAAATAATCTTCATTAAAACTGTTTTTATAGTTTCATTACGAATGTTTTTATACTTTCATTCAGAATGTTTTTTATACTTTCATTCAGAATGTTTTTATACTTTCATTAAGAATATTTTATATTCACTAAGAATGTTTTTTTACATATATTAATGTGCACATTAAACTGATTTGTTTTTATTTTGAACTGGCAAATAAAAACCGTCATTCCCTGGTTAGTTTAAATCAAATATATTAGATTTGATAGATTTTTAATGAAATAAAATATTATTTGCAATTTAAAAAAACATTTAAGTTAAATTAGTAATTAAAAACATTTGGTTAAGAGGTTTTATATTTCTAATTGAAAAAAAAAAAAACTTTGTACCTCATATTCATTTAAGTATACTTCATACTTTTTATTCATTTTCATACTTTTTACTTCCAACAATGATGAACAGATCATTGTTGGAAGTAAAGTATTTTTAAATAAATCCTTCATCATCAGCTTCTATTTTTATTTTGTAATATATATATATATATATATAGATATTAATTTCTTTTACTGCATTTTCTATTTGAATTTTAAAAGATATGCATAAAAAAGTACAATTAACAACAAAGCAAAATTTTTTTATCAAATAATTAAATACTGAAAATGCTGTAACTGTTATGAAATAAGTTACAAAACGATTTTCCTTTAAAAATAATTTACAAAAATATTTCTATTCAATATTGTGACACTATTAGAACAATATGATGCTTTGTTATAAATATGTAATGTATCTTTATAATAAATAGAAATTACTACAATCATTTAAGTGAAATAGAATTAATTAGAATTTCTTCATAGTTTTTAGTCCTGCAAAAAATAAATAAGCAAAATTAGTCTTCAATGGTAAAATTTTAGGAAATACAAAAAAAGGCAGATCTCTTAATTTATTTATAGAGACATGATTTATGGATTGAGTAAATACATTCTATTAATATTTGAATCTATTTAATGAATGTATATTTTATATACATCCATATTACATATAAACCGAGAAAATTTGTTGAAATATTAGAGAAATGGATATTAAAAGAACGATTTTATTCCGGTGTTATGATCTAAAATTGCAAATGAAGAATTTTTATTTCGACTGAATCTGTGTTTCTCGATTCTTTTTAAATACCAGCATCCAAAATAAAATAATATTGCATCCTTATTAAATAAATCTATACTAGTATTGATGTCTTATACTATTTATTTTTTAAAATTATATAAATAGTACCTTTTTACTATTTTGCATGAAGTAAGTAAATTTTTTAAGTAAATTTTAAAAGGTCTTGGCATGAAACTACAATTGACTTACAAATGTTTGAATTTTCTACGAGAAGTAACAAAATAGTCAGTGCTTAGTAGTATAATAAATAACCTTACTTTTGAAAGAACTTTTTTTCTACAAAAAAAATGCTGTAATATCAGTGAAAACGTTTGTATGATCTTTAGAAACTTTTAGCCTTGGGGTTATTTCGGTTTCTTAAGTTACTAAGAAAAATAAACATCCCTCCCTTCCTTTAAGAATGATATTGTGAAAGGAATCGGATTTTTCAATGCTTTTTGAAGCTGTAATTGTAAAAATATTTTCAATGTGTTTGTAGAAAACATTTAATTCTTAACCAAATGCTAGAGCTGCGGTAAAAAGTAGGAAGTTAGCTTGCTACGGATATTTGAATATTATATAAGCCTGTGTAGTCATTGCTTTCACAAATGAGAAGACACAATGACGACTGTGACAGCATGTGTAAGCGTCTCGCATCAAAAGTCAGATTATCTAGTATGAGTTTCCAAGTTTTCTCGTAAATAACATGCAAATGCAGAGTTGTTAAACCTAAAAACAGCTCTAAGACAGCAATATGATGTCTTCATAGCTCATTTGTGGGCTGTTTGTGGTTATAAATAAGTGGAAAACGGGGAAATTTTTTAATACATAAATTATTTTAATAAATTTACTGATTTTTGTTATGAACGTCATCATCATTGGCGTAACAGCTTTATGGTGGGCCAAGGCCATCTGTTTACTGGCAAATTACGAGACAGGGCATGTCTTTTTTAAGAGTAGGATTGTCAGCCCTACCCTAACGCTGTACGATCATATTAGAGCGGTTACCATATTACGGTTCAAAGTGGATTCCGAACCACTACAAACATCCATGCCACCGCCGGGACTCGAACCCAAAACCTGTGGCACCGAGCGCCAGTCACTTCGCCATCAGGCCCCACATTGAATAATTTCTTTCTATTTTATTATCGAAAATAAAATGCGGCTGTAACTTGGTTAAAAAAAAAGGTTTTTCTGAACGCATTCTATATAGAAAAAGGAGTAATTATTTATTATTTTGAAATTTATGACAATTAAAAATATTATTTATAATATTTTTAATTTTAATTGTAAGATATAAAGAGCACTCATGCTTTAATCCTCCTTTGGTGGTTTTAACCCTTGATTAAAAATCTGTTCTAAATTGTAGTTTTTAAGAATTAATGAAGGTCATGCTCACACACTACAGATTTATTTCTAAAAAATTGATGAACAGAAGTGTGACGACACACATAGCTGTAAAGAATTTTTTTCATTTATGTATTTTCGGCATAAAATTCCGAAATTTTTGTCCCGAATTGTATAACCTATTTAACAAATCTTCAGAGCACATTTTTCTTTACCTTCTACCTAAAATTGCAATTCACTTCCGATCTCTTGTTCAAATCTCTCATCTTCAGCAAACATCACCTGGAAATCCCTTGTAATTGTTACCACTTTATTTTGTCGTGGCTTGCGCAACATACACCATCCTTTCAAAGAGGGAAAATGAAAAGATGTGGCCATATGACCGACATAACGGTCGTAATAAATAGTCTGGAGGAAACTGGAAGTGGAGGTGGCCAATAAGAAGGTATCCGTCACGCTGTCTTGGCCACTTGGCTTTTCTTACCTCCCCTGTGAAATGGGGTCACCAATTAACGTCGATGGTTAATTGAGAATCGTTTCGCAAAATGGTCGACCTTTCAGTGATCTATCCGCATGGAATCTGAAACGGTTGAAATTAATCTGATGGAAGATTGTCCCGTCAAAGGAGAAAGTGGACCGAGATATTTGACCTGCAATTGTTTGAACTGTCGTCTTTTGAATCAATGGGACTGATTGTCAACTTTCGGGCGTTAAACAAACTATGGGTAATAAATTCGAAAGCTTGAAAGAATATCTTGTATGCAAAGAGAATTGCAATTCATAATGATTTAGAAAAGACTAGTTAAACAGTGTTGTATACTAAAGGACTAGTTAAACAATGTTGTAAATGTTGCAAAAATTAATTACAGCTGGAAGAGGAATAATTCAGTAAATAAAATAAGTTGTAAAGAAGTGCTACCGCTCTTCGATGGGTTAGCTTAATAGGATTTAACGTCTGGCGTACTTGTAAATGTTTTTGTTTATAACAAAAGTGAAACAGTTGGTATAATAAATACGTAAACAATGAATAAATTTTATTACAGTGAAGTCTTATATATGTTTATTCAGTTTATCTTGAAATAGTTTTAAAGAAGAGCATTAATATTTACTCTTTAAATGCAATTTTTTGTTTATAAAAAATATATGTAAGCCATATTAAGGTTTTTTTTTCTTTTTGACAGACTTTAACAAAAATTTTTATTCGTTATTTTAAAGAAAACATAATATAAGGATTAGTTTAAGTGTGCTTAGTTAATCTTTATAGTTATATATAATTCTTCTGTACTTGTGTTTGTCACTGAACTCCTCCTAAGCGGCTTGACCGATTTTGATGAAATCTTGTGTGTGTATTTGACAAAACATGGAGAATGATTTTATGCTATACAATTTGTTGTAAGTCGCCACCAAATGGTGCTGCAGCATATCAACTTCTATGCCTTTCAATCAATCGCTATGAAAATTGGTAATAACATGTATGCGGGTATGGAAAATAGGTTCGCGCTATCCACTTTATTGTTATTTGCCACCAGATGGGGCTGCAGCATTTCATCTTATATGCCGTTCAAATGATATCCATGAAAAGGTATGCACTTATATTGGAACATGGAGAATATATTCGCGATGTGTAATTTCCTACAATGCAGTCTGCTAGTTTTTAATATAAAATTGAAAAAACCAGAAGTCGTTGTTTAATTAAAAGTGATTTATTCTTATCTCTTTACTAAGACTGGAATGCCTTGCGTAGACAATTATATGATTAAAAATTATATTAATAACTAAAAATTGCCGACACAAAAAAATTAATGCAATATTTGTAAATGAGAAACATAAAATTTTGTTTTACAAGTGTTCCACGTGGATTTCTTTATTTACCCATATAGTGTATAAGGGAAAGTGAAAATTCTTGCTGAAATAGTTTCGATATGTCAAGCTTTACTTTTTTTTTTTAAAGCAGAAAAAATTATTTAAAAGTGAGCAAAAATAGTTTATTATCAGTCTTTAGCACTTGCAAGTGCAGTTACAAGGATTTTTTATATGTCAAATAAAGCCGAGGAATTCGTAGATGTTGATAATGGTCTATTTCTGTCGGCTGAATTGAACACTTAGAATTTTTCTGCAGATACATATGAATGCCATAGATATGTAATGAAAAAAAGAAAAAAAAAAAAACCAGAAAGGTTAGTTGTTTGTATTGAAAGTTGTCTTTGAGTGTAAAAAACTGACAAGGTAAAGGAACTATTTTTTTTATATCTGAGTACATATTTTTCTGGAATACCACATGGCACACCTTTTGAGGATCACTGGAATAGAAAGACGCGCTCTATTTTATTATTGCTCTATGGTACATTACCCTTAATATAAGTTTATAAAGTTAAGGCTCTTGCATTCTGCATGATAGTCGCTTAGCGATTAATATAATTTAAGAGACAACGAACTAAACGTTTTATATTTAATAAGTGAACCCTTTTACTTCTTTCTGAAATAAACAAACCCCTAACACGAATCATTATTTATAATTTAAAATATTGGCATTTTTTCTTTGCATTTCTATATTCTATATTTTTGTATTTTTTTCTTTAATGCTAATTCTAAAAATGTAGTAATTTGAAATCAGAAGATACAGTTTGAATTTTCTTATATTACAAAAACATTAACTACAAACAATAAAATAACAGTTAACATTACTACAATGCCATCATCATACTAACAAAACTTGATTTTTGTTATTTTCATAAGAGCATTTTTAATGAACGTATTTGTGATTTATTAGAAAAAGAAGATGAAATAACTGTAATATTTTCAGTAACTATGCAATTAGAAACATATTTTCAGTTTATTGATTCATTTTGTTTTATTTAAAAGGTACAAAATGCGAGAAAATGCATATCCTAATAATAATTATACAATCTCTTCACCATCTATGCACTTATAATTTAAAAATTATTGTGGATAAAATGTAGTTTTTGCTATGTATAACCTCGACAAAGGCTTGATTAAACGTGTGTTTTTAAGCAAGAAAATAACTTAATTATATGAATGTACAATGCCCAATAACAAATAAAAAAAATGTCCAACGGATGCTGTCAGTAATTTTTCCAACTATCCCTTTTCACCGCAATGAAATTCCTTTACTTTTTGTATAACCTCTATCTGTGAAGTAAAGAAATGGGAAAATAATGAACATTAGCTAATTTTTGTTACTCCCCATACATCCAAACAAGGCTGCAAAAGATAAAATGCTCATTAACTGTATTAAACTGGCATATTCCTTTGTTTACGAACAGGCAATCGTGCCATTGTCACAGCATTCGCATTGTTTACCTCGTAATTCACGGAGATGGGTTGTTTGTTTACATGGGTACGTCTGGCGGATTTCACAATGTGCGTGAAGCAAGACTCCGCTGCGGTGATTACACTAGTAGGACAGGCCGAAATCGCGGATGCAGTTAACGGCCCTTTTCTACGATCTATTGATTGCCTTTCAATTGATCGGAAAGATCCTGTTCGGATTTCTCAACTTGCAAATTATCATCAATCTAAAAATTATTTAAAAACAAATTTTTAAGAACAAATGTGCATGTGTTGTTAGATTATTTCTAACGTACAGTTTTTTTCCCCTCAAATAATATTTAAATGTTGATGTAAATATTGCAACTGTTTCTTCTTTTTTAGTGTTTTTACTTAGAGTAAGACTATATTTCAATGCTTTTCTTTAAGATTAGGATAACTTGATTCTCTTTAACTTAGGATATTAACTTAATTCACACAGATATATATATATATATATATATATATATATATATATATATATATATATATATATATATATATATATATATATATATGTAATTAAAAAATAAATTAAATGTCTGTTGTTGTTGTTATCGTATCTCTCATGGAAGGAGGGAAGAAAGGGAGAGCAGCTTCTGTTGTGTTGGAGCACCTTTGGGTAAAAGTCTGACTTCTGCTCCTTGTCGCTGAAGAAGGAGAGTAGTGTCTTCCGGGAAGACTTTTTAGAAGGAACTATCCCGCGTGTGCATATCGTATGGGAGAAAACCCCCGAAAACTCCCACAGGTTGGCCGACTCCCGAGGCAAGAGGTTGAACATCACAGATGTCCTCGAATCTCCTCGCTTTTTGACGCAGTGTCTTCAACAAAGCAGCCATTGGATTGAATCTCCGCCCTAATGCTCACCAGCTACGCTCGTTGCTACTGAGCCACGAGTAGGGAAATTAAATATTTAAATAAATTTAAATCAATATCCGTGAGAAATTTTATACTCTAACAAGTTTGAACACCAATTCTTGATATAGGAGTATGGTATTACGCCACAGTTAGTGTTCGGGAGAACTGAAGTTCAAATTCTTTGACGGTGTCCATTGCAGCCATTACTTTTAAAGAAGACACCCGTTGTGCTTAAGACAACTGGTGTTAGTTTCAGGGTTTTCTCCCCTACGATGCATAAATCTGGGCATTTACCCTTAAAATCCTTCCCTATGGTAATGTCCTCCCTTCTTGGCCTTCGGGGAGATGTGTAGAGCATTGCGTGTACTACAGTTACAGCTTTTAAAAGCATATAGAATTGATGGAGATTATGACACTAAATTATACAAATTCAATTGGAAATATAAGTTTTACTCTGCAATATCAGTTAGAGTCTGCAGTTTGCAATATCAAAAATTACTTTTAAAGAAATTCCATGAAAATCCCGTAAAGCATTACTGCGCCACACTCAAATCCTAGAAAATAAAGTTATTTCTGCATTCGCATATCGTCAAGTTTTACACACGCTGTCAGAATCACAAATCGAGTCACCTCGTTTCTGAAAGCACAGGCGCCACCAGTAGATTCGAATCTGAACCCTCCTGCAGCTAGATGAGCACATTACCACTGGTCCATATGTGAGACTTCTCGAACCATTAGTTTATATTTTCATAGAGATTATTTGCTTTGGTAGATGGACTTAAGCTTCAGCAACATGTCTTGCCGACGTCAGGCAAGTGTTGTTTCTATTATCGAAAGTTTTCTCATGTAATTCAAATATGAACTAATTACTCAATATTTATGAAGACATTCCTACCTTTTCCTTTTGTAGTGTAGTATAGAAAGTTTTGAGTAATGCTTAGTCAGCCGGAAAGCTACTGTATCAATAACGAAAATAAAAAATATAACCATAATTAAAAAAAAAATATAAAAAATTTATAAAAACTATAATGTGTAAAAATGCATAGAAATAAATTTTTAATCATTTCTTTACAACAGTAACAAATAAATGATGATGCTTCATCCACAGATTCGCCATGCGGTGGAGCCCATGTGGAATTGGAGTTTTCCTTGAGGAGTCCGGGTTTTCCCGTGCAGTATCCGGCCAAGACGAAGTGCGAGTGGAGCGTGGTGAGAAAGTCCGACGACGTATGCGGTCTGGAGCTTACCCTTCCAGACTTTTGATCTGGAGCCTAGCGACAACTGCACTTACGATTACCTACAGGTGGACCAAAGAGCAAGCTGTGTGGCAAGATCAACGACGGATCCGTCCGTAAGACTTATAAATGTTGTATTTAAACGTTCAGCAATCTTTTCATGAGATTTCTAAATGCAGAATTTAAATCTTCAGTATATCACTGTTGTTCCACTCACGGTTTCTATAAGTTTTAATGTTGGATTTATTATTGCTGTAATAAAAGTTATCAAATGTGATATTAACCTGATACGAATTTGTTCATATCAGTTGAAATGGTATAAGTCAGGGGTGGCCAACCCGTGGTCCTCCTTGAACATTTTTCCGGCCCGTGAGATTTATCCCACTTTTACAAAATATATTTATTTTATAATGACAAAATAGTGAAAAAAACGTATTAAAAATACATTATGTATGCATCCAAATATTCAAAAATTAACTGTCGAAATTATGAGAAAAATGAACTGTGATTTTAAAATAATATTCTTGCGAATATAGGACAGATATTGCCTGTTTTATTTATGAGTTTACAGTTATGAGTTCGCAGAATAATTAGAATGGATCTACAGTGGGTCTAAATCTAATGTGGAAAATATAATTTTTATGCGGCCCGCGGAGTTAGGATGTGTTTCCTAAGTGGCCCGAAAGATCATTTGAGTTGGCCGCCCCTGATAAAAGTTTTGGCTGTTTGAAAAAATATTTTCAGAATATAAACATTTATAAGTGTTTTTAAAAATGTGATAAAAAGATCAATATTTAGAGGTCAACACATTAAAATTTACATTTTTGCTCATTAACTCATAATTATTTGTTAATGAGCAAATGTAAATTTTAATTTAATTATCATTTTAATTTAATTTAATTATTCTAAACAATTGTTGTTTTGAAAATACGTGAGTGTGAGCTAAGAGGAAGAAAGTTGAAATTTCTGATTAACTCTTATTCATTAATACAAACAATCGAGCTAGATTTCAATAGGTACCAAAATAACTTCATAGTAAAATAATTGCATTGACTTAATTTATGTATGGAAAATAAAGGCGGTTGATTATAAAGTGGAACGCAGATGAAATACTTTCAATGTGATCACTTTTCAAAAGTGTATAATGAAATTAACTTTTTCCACTGTGAAAAGAGACAGACGTGTGTAGAATTACAATAATCAAAAACAAGACATAGTTAGTGAACCGCGAAATGCCCTTTTCGTCATGTATTAGAATAGAGGCATGTCTAGTTTTTCTTTTCTGCAGGGGTCTTCATGTTCGCAGAGAACGAGACGTCCCTGAGGTTCGTCAGTGACAATCAGAACTCGAGATCGGGATTCGACATTCGGGTGAGACAGATCACGACCTGCAATCCTGATGCACCAGGTGAGAAATAAAAAGTTTGCTACTGGACTTGATATGTAAAGCAGGGATGCACAGACTACTATAGGTCACGAACTACCATGACACTATAATTTAGAGTAAAATAATCAGCTGACCTTGAGTAGAAACAGTCAATGTTTCATTTTCTTTTTATTCTTCATTTGGGAGAAGATATTCCTTCTCGATTTGGTTTGTTCTAGGGTCATTTTGTACGCACGAGGGCTAAACAATCAGGGGCCTACGGTTTGTTGGA
Source organism: Caerostris extrusa (assembly GCA_021605095.1). Lineage (NCBI taxonomy): Eukaryota > Metazoa > Arthropoda > Arachnida > Araneae > Araneidae > Caerostris > Caerostris extrusa. The sequence goes on along the minus strand of BPLR01008844.1, from coordinate 70,634 downwards.
TTCGAAACCCTCACAAACATCCATATGGATTCGGATTGTGGTACTAAAGGCCAGAGCGCTAGCCATTACCAAGGCCGCAATCTTTGACGAAGTTGTTGGTCAAACATTGGCACATAATTCCATATTTTATGACTAAAAACATTACATATTCTGACTGAATTCATAACACATTTATGCAAACTGCATTTTTCAACTTTCATAAATGCAACATAATTATTCGAAATATAATTTACTATTATAAACATTTATTGACCTAATTCTGAAATGCAATCATTAGCATAATTATACGAATGAAATAAATGAAAATTCTATTTAAATTGAGAATGTAGATTTTAAAACCACTAAAATTTTATTAAAGTATAATCTTTTTAAATTTATCTTCGTATAAAAATGCACTTTTAATGAATAATTTTTAATTTGCAGCCTGATGGCCGACAGACTAGTGCTCTGGCTCTCTGTGCCACAGGTTTTGTATTGGTTCAGAATCCACTTTAAACCATAAGTCCCAGTCTAATATAACTGTAGAGCATTTGGGCTGACAACCCTATCTTGTAAAAAGAAAATATCTCCTGCATCGAAATTTTCCAGTATGCAGCAGGCCTTGGCTGAACCATGGGGCTGTTGCTGGAAATAAAGAAGAATTATTTAATTTTTGTATTTATAATGCCTTTTTAATTAATTAATTTTAATTATTTAAATTTGCATGATTTTCTTCTGCATTAATAAATGTTTAAAATAAAAATATATATGTTAATTATAGAGTAATTAATGTAATTAATAAAAAATAATTACTAAATATATCGTGGATATAATTAAATACAAAAATTCCGAGACTTTATTTGAGATATCCATTTTAAATTTTGATACTTATTTTAACTTCATGGAGTTTCTTATTCTCGAAAGTTGTTTTGAAATATATGCAAGCGTAAACAACAATTACTAATACAGAACCCCTAAGAATACCATATAGTCTGAAAAAGTAGCAACTAGTTAATTTAAAAAGTATTTCTGACCCATTATGTCAAATTGCCTGGAGCGGCTTAGTAGGAAAAATTAGGTTCCAGAACTCAGTGGGCTGGATACGAAACCTCTAAAAAGCGAAAACGAATCAAAAGCTCTCAGTGCCTATATTTAAGATTAAAATAAAGTTATAATGTCCAAAAGGACCAGAAGGTGGGTATAAACGGCAAGGTGCCTTTTTGAAACCTGTTCATACATTATAAAATGGGATCAGTATGTAAATCCTCCCTTGAAGAGTTTAATCTTAAGTGGATCTGTACCACATTCTGAGAAGCTCTTATTGAGGCTAAAAAAAAAAAAGGTAAAAAAAAAAAAAACTTGCCAAAGAATTAACTGGTATTCGAAAACAACAACTAAAATTTGCCAAACAATTATTCGTGGTAAGTATTTTCTTTTTTGAATAGGTTTCTCCTGCAGCCGGACTTACGACCAAAAAGAGTTTTTCTCCGGAGCCCAGATTATCCGGGCAACTACAGCCACGACGCGAACTGCACGTACCGGGTGCTTCGACACAGCAAGCGAGTGTGTGCCATTAAGGTGACATTCGCCACTTTCCACTTGGAGGAGAGTGTCAACTGTAAAAACGACTTCTTCAGCGTAGACGACAGGAAGTTTGCGGCTCTTTGGAGGATGCCACCACACGTGAGTCACACTCATCTTTGTAATTTTTTTAACTGTGGTAACTATCGCTGAATCAGCAATATCTTATGTGCAGGCTATGTATTTTTTTTTAATTTGGGCGTGCTGTCTTTTTTCATTTGTGGCCTAAAATCTGGTTTTTAAATTTGGCTTTTAGTTTTATAGGATGGCCTTTTCAGATTTTTGGCGTTTTTCTTGTTTTCTGTGTGCTTTAAATACGACCTGTGTGTTTTTAAATGCGTATTTTTTAAATGTAACCCTCAAAGTTTTTAAAAGCAACCCACTGGTTGTCTTTTCTGAAATATCAAGTCCATGTTTATTTTTTCTTTTTAAATGTGGCTCTTGTTTTATTTTAAATGCAGGGCTCAGGTTTTCTTTTTTTGAAATTTTGGTCCATGTTATTTTTCTTTAAATGTAATCCAAGAAAACTAAAAGTTTCAACACCTAAGAGTTGCTGTAAATGCATCAATAAAAGTTTTTTTTTTTAAATATTTAAAATTTTTTTTTACATAATTATAGAAGTTTATAAACAGTAAAAGCTTAGATATCTATGGAAATCTTCAAATATTTTTACATGCTTTCAAAATGTATAACATCAAAAGAAAGAACATATTTGATTATTTACTTTTAAAATACAAAGAATTTTGATTTAAACTTTTGTCATGCTTTAATGAATTCTGTAGAAAGTAAACTATTAGGTAGAAACAAAGATGATTTGAACATCGTTACACGTCAAAAGGATGCATTCAATTATAAGAAAATTTGATGGAAAAATCAAAAAGATCTACCATACGATAAGAAAATAGGAAAGTCAACCTTAGCTTACGAAATCTAAAACTAATCTTTGTATAAAATTTATCTAAATTTTTCCGAAATAATGAGTGAAAAATCTTGTTTATGTACAAATTGACCCCAAACAATGAAGATTTAATCAAAGAAATCTTAAAGCCTGTTGATTATAACGTATGCGAATTGATTTTTCAAAAGAGTCAAATGGACAATTATTTAGATTAATCCTAAATCCCTAATTTTCAGATGAGCGAAAGAGTATTTAAGTAACAATTAAATATTTAATCAGCAAACTTCCTTCCAGAAACAATTTCACAACAAATTTCGAAATCTATTGCTTTATTTGAATAAATTGCCCTTTACAGAGATGAAAAGTTCTTTTTATAATATTGGCCATCCAAAATATGCTGGTATGCAAAATTTAAAGTCAGAGGGTTTTTCGAATATAACGTCTCTTCAGAAAGGTTCCACATCGATCGAAATCATAGCATGAGATCCCCAGGATGTTAAAATATGGGACAAGTAAGCAAAAACAACTGAAACAATGAATCAAAAGGGATAAAAGCACTTTATTGTAAAGATAGCCACAACTTACAGACAGAAAAGACCATGGACAAGAAAGAAGACAGAAATGTTCCTGTGACATGCGCAATTTTATATGTTGAGTATTAGTATGCAAAAACAAAATCCAGTCTTTAGATGGAGACATCTGTCCCCTGTCTGTAATATAGTAATTATAACATTTATCAAAGTTGAGGACAAGGTTGTTAAGGAGTTGTTGGGGCATCCTGACTTCCTTGGACATTCCAGTCTTGTAGCGCTACTTTCAGTTGCGGAATCGCTGCTGGCGGCTGGTCACTATTTCTAAGCTGTCTCCCAAGAAGGTCTCACATGTGTTCTCTTTAACCATGGGATTTAGGTTCGGGGAAACGGGATATTCCAATGCATGGGCTGGATATCTTTACTTTCAAGAATTAGTGTACGATGAAGTACACTTTCCATCCATGAAGAGGAAGTCCTTGAATCCACAGCAACTGGCTTACGGCAATGCCCACTACGATGAACGAATCGCAAATGCATGTATATGTAATAGCAATATCTAATGAAGAATGCATAGACCGTCCCAACTAGCACTTTGGAAGCATACACCAGTTGTTAATTGAAAGGGGGTTTGTCTCCAGAGAGCTATCAAGTGTCGTGAATGAATGGTAAGGACATGGGAGAGACTATGCTAAGTCTGGTACAGGACAATTCGAATTTGAATATAAATGAACTATGCTATTTGACACTTCCAGCGAATTATTCCATCATTGAATAACTCGCTGGAGTGTTTGTAGGGCATTTTAAATAATAATGACTTGCATCCGTAGTTCCACCTTTTTTACCTATGTTACTTTTATTGATTAATTAAATTCATACTCACATGTGTTAGTTTTTTGTATTCCTGTTGTTTTTTACTTTTATTCCTGGTGTTTTTTTAGTGTTTTCTGTGTATACTACCCCCAAGAAAAGCAAACTTTGCTTTCACAGGCGTCTAGTTCTACCCTACCCTCCTAGAGCTTGTAAATCTGTTGCTAAAATACTCTGCATACATTAATTAATAGTATAAATGTAAAAGTCTTTAATATATCTTTTCACAGAATAGATGTTCATAGTCTAAAATGTGTGGTATTTTCCTGAAAAGTAAAACTTGGTAACAAACAAGAAGGTATCATATTTTTCATGAGGGGTTGATAAATGGACTAAAAATGTGAATCTATTTTAAGATGAACAGTTAATATCATCGCTCGGTTATTGATTCTGTGTGGTCCTTCAGCAATTGGAATTTCTAAACAATAATGACTTGTAATCATTTTTCGGTCCAACGGATGCCATTGACATTCAAAAGAAAAAAAGCAAATCTATCCAAGTGGTCCTGTTAATCATTTTTATTTTTACACAAATAGGATAAATCAGTGTGAATTAATTGAATGATAAATTAGGCATAGAAAGTGCTGCTCCGATTTGCTTGGAAAACTTTCAAGTAAACATTCGTAAAAAGTGCATGTAGAATTATACGGTATTGACTTCAATATAAGTAAAAAGGAAATTTTTTAGAGAAAATCAGATTCACTGTGAAGAAGTTAAACGCATCGAACCGTGAAACGAATGGCGAGAAAAAAAAAAATTATTGCAATTTGATGTGAATTTGTGAATGAAAAAAGAACTTTTTAAGTTTTAGAAAACAGATTTCCAATAAAAGAATAAAACATTGATGGCCTACCGAATTGATGGGTAGTCAATGTCGCAGTGTCTTTAAATAAATTGGAAACTTGTTATTACATGCAATGAAGTTTAAGGTCTTTGACATCAGGAAGTTTTCCTACGTTCGATTTGATTTATTTATGCTAACATGAAGTCTACACATTCTAGTGGTAAAAGTTAGTCTCGGGTAGTTTAACTTGAAAAGAAGTATATTATCGATTGAAAAGAAGAATTCTCAAATGGAAACTTTATTTAAAAAGAACGAGCACAAAATGTTTTTAAACAACTGTCTGACTTTTTCGAGTTTTTTTTAAATCATTATTTTGATTACAGAATACATTTGTTCCTCAAATAAATCTATAGTGTGCATTTCTTCTCTTGAAGAAGCGTATTACAAAAAGAATTATGAAGCTAAGTTATTTCTAAATGTACATTAGTTTAATGGTTGTTACGATAAAAGGACTTGAACAGATAATGCAGAAATTATCTTGCCAAAATTGTAGATTGAAGCAAAATATACCTTTGACAATATGTTTTCGGAAATGCCGTGCTTATGGGACAGAAAGTGCAGTTCAGGTCAATTGATAATATCTTGCATCGGTAAGAGACTTTTGAAATTAGCAGAAGTGCTCGAATTTATTCCAAAAAATTGAGTTCTAACATAATGGTGCACCTTCACACTTTAGCGTTAGTATCAGGAATTCCTTATGGAAATAATTTGTTTGAGGCATTCCCTAGCACTATAATCACTCTGTTTGCCATATCTGGATATCGTTTTCCGCACTTGAAGTGGTACTTCCATTGTCTTCAGGTAATACTACCAACTTCGTCAAATTGTTGTTGCAGGAAATGTTCTGCATATGTCTGAAATATTTGAACTCACCACGTCGGTGGAAAGATTGTATTAAGTTGGTGGTCACTTTATTTGAACATCTACAATGCAAACAGGTCTCATTAAAAAGTTCTTTACATTTCATTTATCTTGTATTAAATTTCACTTTTTAAATCTTAATAACCATCATTTTTATATGCATCATTTCCTGACACGTTTTCTATAGAAAAAGTTAATTTTAATTTTTTATTCATGATCAAAATAATGTTCTGTTTGCTAAGTATATAACTTCAGCAAAAAGAATTTGTTCTTATAAATAACATTTAAACATTGTTATTTTCTCCTTTTTGCAGAGACATTTCCTTTCCAGAACAACGAAAAGATCTTGTCCTTCCGGTCGGACTCGAGTGTGTCTGGGTCCGGCTTTTCGCACACGTCCAGCAGGAAGAGTGTGACCCGAGATCACTGGCGAGCCCGCAGGACGAATGTTCAACTGACATCAAGTATAGTTAAATTTTTATTATTATTATTATTTACTGTAGTACACATCAGATAAATCTTCTGTCAGAACATTTGCATTTTGTCTACAAAGCCAAAATAGTAAAAACAATAATGTTGTTAAATGCATTTGCATCAATTGTGTTTAAATGTACTCGAATGGTAATTAGCAGTGTTGAGTTATATAATTTCATGAGATCGTTCTCTATAAAGCAGTAAATCATATCGTTGCCCTACGTGAAAATATAATTTATCGGACTTCAACAGAAGGCATCATGCCATGATCACCAAAAACTTGGTAAGTTGCAATTTTTAACAACTTTTCAATTTATATAGCAGTTGAAACGTATAGACGATAGTTCCAAACATACAAAACATCTCTTCGAAAGCAAAGCATCAGACGTCCAAGGTTATGGATAGCAGGGATGAGTGGATAAATTATAAACGCCTTGATGCTAGTAGACGTGATCTGGTGGCCGTCCTACCTAGCGATAATAATAATGATGATATCTTGAATTTTTCGATAAACACACTTCATTTCACAATGTTGTCAACGGGATTACAGAGCTGCTGGCTTCTATTCATTGGCGTAAACACATGCTGTGGATTAGTAGACATTTTCATTTCACGAGAAGTGAAAAGTCATTTAGACTGACGAATCTCGCTTTGCTCACATCAAGTTGAGGAACGAATCCTGTACAATGTTTTAGAAAAAAAATCATTGAACAATAAGTATCGACATCATCAGCAATGTTATTTATAAAAACCAAACTGACTTCTGTTGCTTTCATAATTTTACAAACAAAATTAACTTCACTATTTAGTTGTAAGAAAGCAGTGGTGTTCATTCTAAAGGAGAACTTTCTCAAATCAGTCTATTTGGCTGAAATCAAGAGGCCTGCATGGAATTTTTAAGGTTTTATCCCATAAGATACTCAGAGGCAGCGCAGTTACCTCTAAAAGTCCCTCTGCAAAGCAATGTGCCCGTTTTTTCCCGTCTACGAACTGTTCGTAGGATATACAAATGAAGCATAAGGCTTACCGATGTCCAAGGAAAAAAAAAAAGGTTTCACCGAATATTTTGGTTGATCAGTATAGTTATTTTATCGTGCAAATCATAAAAAATTAATTTAGAATTATCTTTTAGTAAGCGTTTAACAACTTCTCTGCTTTCAGAACTGCAGAATTCGAATTAAAAGTCCAGGCTATCCAACGGACGCCTATGCAGATGATTTGAACTGTCGCTACCGGGTGATGAAATCTTCCCCTTCGGTGTGCGACCTGATCATCACTGTCCTCGACTTCAAGTTGCAAGAGGGCGAGGTGTGCGAGAACGACTACTTGCAGATAGCGGAGGAGAGATTGTGCGGCACCATTGAAAGTGGAATGACAAGTAAGCTTTTCTACGCTTCGGATTTTTTCAAATCAGCTTGGTATAAAACTTAAAAAGCACCCCGCTTGAGGCATCAACAATACATACATAAAGAGTAATTTTTTTTCCTGTAGACCATTTTAATTTATAAACCCATGCATAGAGGAAGGGCGATTGAACCTACCTTTTTATTGCAAATTGAAGGAAAATACAAAAAAAATTACACTTTCTGGAAGTTCCTATTATAGGAGAATGTAACATTAGAAAAGTTGAGAAATTTTTCATTTTAGAAGGTTCGTGTGAGAATTATCCTCTTTTTTTAAACTTTTTCTTAATTATTTCTTTTTCTTTCTTTTTCATTTAACCACGGAGTACGAGTATCAACTATTTATTGCATTTTTTATATAATACGAGTACATACCACTGTTTTGAAAACATACTCAGATGTAAAAGGCGTCCCATAAGGGCTCCCGGCTGGCTGGCTTGCTCCCCTTCCTTCCAAGCCCTAAATTAAATGAGTATAATTTTTATTAGAAATTAATTTTTTTTTTTAATTTTTTATATATTTACTTATTGTTTTTTTTTTGCATTGCTTTTTAGTTTGTATGTTCTCTTTTTATATATTTGAATGCAAATTGATGTATGCAATTGAATGCAATGCAAAAAATTATTTAGAAAACTTTTTAAAAATTATTAAATAATTAATATATGGAATTTTGACTTCAGATACCTTTTCTATTCTAAAAAAAGTATGGCCTGTTATTTTTCATAAATAGTTATGCTTTATTTTATTAAAATCTTGAGGGCGCGCTTGTTTAAATGACTATTTGAGGATTAAAATGAATTAATTGTAAAATAATTATTAACTGATAAATATTAAATAAGTAATTAAAATAAATCAATAATCAGTAAAATTAAATTAAATAAATCTTATGATTCTAAATAAGGCTCCGAAACCTTGAGTTGATTTATAACTGAAATAGGAGGTTTTTAATTAGTTGTGAATTCTATAACCGATCTATTCATTGCATCACAGATTTGATATGATACCTTTTTTTTCCCCTTCGAATTTATTCATATACTATTACATTAGCTAAATACATAATAATAAAATTTTTGAAGAATGCCCTTTATTTTTCACGCTTTTCAGGAATGTATCCTTTCGGAGACTCGGACAATATCCTGATGAATTTTGACACTGACGGTTCCATGGGAGATAAGGGTTTTCACATATCCGGCATGCAGAAAGAATGCAATGCAACTTTGCCACCTTCCACCAACACCACCGACAAACAGCGCAAGGCCCAGAACGCATGGGACTGCGACCGCACCATCTCTGGAGCAGAGGACTCCATCCGCAGTCCGGGTTTCCCGGACGCCTATCCGGCCAACGTAGACTGCAGGTGGATGGTCTTGAGGGCAGATCCCAGGTACTGTGAGCTGGAGATTACCATCAACAACCTACACATTCAGGTGGGAGAGAGCTGTCAGTTTGATTACCTGGAGGTGGATGGACATCGATTCTGTGGCAGTACGACTGCAGGGAACAAACGTGAGTTTCATTTTTTCCATACCTTATATGTCCATTATATTAAAAATTGTGGTACAAATTGTTTAAACTGGAGAAAGAGTATAATTGAGACTAAGTATAATGAATTATATGGAAATATGCTAATACTTGGCAATTATATGGAACTGTACTTTTTTTAACCTACGTCAGACCTAGGCATGACGGTCAACAGTCAATGACGGGAAGCCCAATACAGTTCAGAAACACAAAATGATTAAAATCTTTTGCAGTTTTTACATCTACTACGTCAATTAGTCCAGGACAGTAGTTCAAGTGGCATGAGTGGTAACTCATGTCAGAATTAGTCAAGCAAAGTGGACAAGTCGGAGAGTCTGCTGGTCCAAATCTGAGAAGATGTTTCCCAAGATAGTTATTGTTCTGTTTCCAGTTATTGTTCTGAAATTGGCTTGTTACTGAAATGGGCAAATCACATGGAATGGGGTCATCCATTAAGGAACTCCAAGTCTTCCCACTGACTGAGTTGGAAACAATTTCACGATATCTGGCCTTAAGTCTCGCTGTAATAATTCTATTAATACTATGATAGTTAAAGGGGGATCTAGTTGAGGAAGGTTGGATACGGCCTTATGAAAGGTATCTGAAACTTGTTACCCGCAATACCGCAGTGACTTGGTATCCACTACAGGGTAACATTACATCCGCCTTCTATCAAGTAATCGATTAAATGTTAGCATTCACGGAACGATTTATTGAAGGCATAACAGAAGAAATAGCTCTAATAGTGGCCTTCGAATCGATAAATATCACAGTGTTCTGTTCTTCTCTGTTTGCGATTTCTACCAATGCCATGTGGACGTTGTAACCGTGGCCACTTCACCATCAAAATTTGGATAATTCGCACCAACGGCCCTGTTGAAGCTAAGGTCCCCGGAGTAAACTCCAGCACCGGCAACAGAACTATACTTAAATTATTAATTAACTGAAGTAGTTTAATTAACGATATGTAAACAATTCCTTTTTTTTTTTTTCTGAAAAAAAAGATTAAACTTTATTTTTATTATTAATTTAATCTAAACAAGTATATCCATATTGCTTGATTATTATATGCAATTAATTTATAAATAAAATAATTATTAATCTGATAGTGTTTTAATGATTAACAATCAAGATTTCGTTTCATTCCCAAATTGGCAGGTATTTTTTCTTTCAAGACGGAGCAGATAGTGATCCATTTTCATTCGGACGACACTGTGGACGATCGGGGCTTCGAAGTGACCCTGAAGCAGAGGGACTGCCCCACCACCACAACCACAGCCCCGGCAACATCCTCTTGCGATCAGGTCTTCGACAGCAAAAAGTTCATTCTAGTAAGCCCCAACCATCCGCGAGACTACGACAACGGATTGAACTGCAGGTAATTATTCAGGGCATGCTTCTTTGTTTTGAAATTTTGTAGAAAATACTGTTGTTTGTAAAAAATGCAATGTAACTTTACCACTTTCCACTATTAAAGTATTTTCTGTTGTTTATAGAAAATACTTTCATATTAGATTGTAATACATGAAATTAGATCAGTTGAAATTCAAACTTGAGAAATGCTGGAATTTTAAGTACTAGGCCACAAAAATCAATGTATCTCGTCGATAAAATAGTGTACCAGTAGTAGCCTTTAACTGAGCGTATAGAATATCTTCGTACACTAAATATCTTCGTATTGAATCTACACTACGATGATGTGAGCCTATATCTGTATTGTATTATTTTTAAGAGTCCAATTTAAAGAAATTCCGATACAAATAGTGTTTGACCTTCTTGATTTCCTTATCTATGCTTGTCGATTTCCTTTTCATAAACTTCTCATATCTTCATCCAACATTCCCATTGAAACACATAAAGCCACGTTTACACGCCACGTGCATATTTTTCGCACTCTCAACCATTTTATTTCAGTTTCAATGGAAAATGTAATTGATGCTCATTGTTAGCTTTCAAATAACGGCTCGCTCCAAAGAAGGATATGGAGGGGGGATTTTTGAATTCGAATGCAACGCCTGGGGACAGACGAATATTTATTCGGGAGAATGTTTCAAATCTACTTCTCAGACAATCTGGATAGTTAATGTACTGTGTTACTTGAAAACTATTTATATATATTGTGATATATTGTGATATTTTATAACATAATGATGATTTCACATACTAATTCCATTGTTTCATGCATTTTTATTACCATTTTGGATGTGGTTATTGGGAGTAAGTTTACTAAAATTCAATGTTTTGTATTATAATTCCAGATATGTGATTCGCCGTAGTTCCGAAGATGTCTGCCGCTTAGAGATGCAGTTCTTGCGGTTTGACGTGGAATCCAGCAGCGACTGTGAATACGACTATTTAGCAATCAACGGCGAAAAGATATGCGGCCTCATTGAAAATACTACTCGTAAGTGATGTCTACAAATTATAGTTGTCTATTTACTAAAATTATGAGTTTATCGGAGTTTACGAATGAGTTTTGTGAGAAAGATGCAATGAAGGAATTGTGTATTGCAAAAAGAGTATTTTTACTTATATTCTTCATAATACGTGGCTTATTGTTTGCTATTGAAAAATCTAATATTTTATTTTCAGAATCATTAAATGTTTTGAATTGGGTTATTCTCTTTCGTCTCCAGATTTTCACATATCTTGGCCCATTTGTTTCTTGATACCCAAACTGCTTATCGGAGAGGAACATCGTTGTGTCAAATGTATTATTTACAAATTCCCGATAAAAAAAAAAATGAAGTTGTAATTTATACTAAAATAAATTAAATTTTCCCACACCACTTATAGTTTTCTGATGTAAAATATTTTCAGGGCGGATTCCAGTTTTAGTTTATATATTTCTAATAGTTTATATATTTCTCTAACACCTGCATTGCGTTCCTTCCCAGGCACTTACCTGTTCCAGGATTACGAGAAGCAGTTGACTTTCCACTCTGACTCAGGCACCTCTCGTCCTGGTTTCATGATCCGAGTCCAACAGGTGGACTGTTCGGTGGCCACCACAGAGCCCCGCTGCCCCCTTCCAAGCCATGCGACCAGCGCTTCTCCTCGTCCGCCTTCGAACTCCGCAGCGACAACCACCCCGACAACTACGACTCCCACCTGCGATGCTCCTACACCATCACCAAGGCCCACCCGGGGTGTGCGCCCTCGAACTCACCTTCCTTACCTTCGATGTGGAGGCGAGCGAGGGTGCCAGTACGACTACCTCAAAGTGCAGGAGGAGAGGCTCTGCGGCATTTACCCATCTAACCTCAAGAGTGAGTCTCCATTTAGCAATTGGCCTCTCAATTGGTAGCACCTTACTGTATTGATAGAACCTTATTTAAATGAACCTTACTCTATTGATCGAACCTTATTTAGATGAACCTTACCGTATTGATAGAACCTTACTGCAATGCTAGAATCTTGTTGTATTGGTTGATCCTTACTGTATTAGTAGAAATTTACTGTACTGGTAGAACCTTACCTTAACCTTATGCATAAACCTTAATTTAACTTTACCCTACTGTATTGGGTGAGCTTTACTTAAATTATCCTGACAGTATTGGTAGAACCTTACTGTATTGGCTGATCCTTACTTAAATGGATCTTACCGTATTAGTTGAACCTTACTTAAATGAATCTTACTGTAATGGGTGAACCTTACTAAATCAGTTAACATATTAGCCAATTTTTAGGAATCTTTTTTTTGAAATATTCAGATTTTTTTCAGGCTTAATTATAATAAAATATTCAATTTTGATTTACATGCTTAAAAATTGTACTTTCTCTTCACGAACTGTATGCGATGTAAATGCGTTTGCATTTTTTTTTATTATTATTATTTGGCTATCCTTCAATTTTCTATTCTGATATTGGGAGCACATTTTTATTTCAAACAAATTAACATAAATATACTATACCAAATTACCTCAATTCAACAATGATAATAATTGTTTTTCATAATACAGGTGCAAGTGAGAGAAATACAAAATCAAGAGACTCATCCAGAAGGTATGTTCGGTTTTACCATGTACTTAAATGGAGAAAACCGAAATTACTTCTTGCCAACCCAATGATATTGTCACGTTGGTTGAACTGCACTATTATTGAACTAGTTCAGTTCGGTTTCATACACAGAATTTCCTTATTCACAGTAATAGAGGGTAAAATTACTGGAAGATAAGCTGGAAGATGACGCTACACCTTTAATGCACTGATTTTGTATGTTCTTCAACAAGTCTCCATTCTTTTCACAGTAGCGGACTCTATTGTTAAAAGCTAGCTCTACAAGATAGTTCAGGAAAAAGCACAACTGAGTTTCATGTATCTGTGTTATTTTGGGTGTGTTGATAGACACTCAGAAGAATAGAAAGTGTTTTTTTATTTCTTCTTGTAGAAAGGAATTGTAAAACTGAGAGAATGATAACTGCATCTTTATTATATGTTTGGCGATTTTAAAGATTGATTTGGCGAAACTTTGAGATTAATGCTTGCGTATTGGCTGTTTTATCTCGTATTATCCGATTGAGGCTTGGAAAGGAATAAGAAAAAACTTTTACCAATTCTTAAATCACAAAGTACAAACAAGGTATACTCAAAAATAAAGTGACGAAAATTTCTGTTATCCGTCAACAAAGAAACTCTTAGAACTTGGAAAAATACCTTCTCGACAAACTCTCAAACAATGTAACACCAATAACTCCGTTTTCAAAAATCAATATCAACTTCTGTTGATTGAGGGAAAACACACTAGCTAACAGAAAAAAAGGAGTTTATTTTTTTACAACTTTAAAGGCATTATGTGTTCTAAATTTGCATTATGTGTTCTAAATTTGCTCACAAAAAAATACGTATATGCTGTAAAAATAATAGCACCAATTTAACAGGAACAAAGTATTATAGAAACAAGCACAAAAAAATAGAATTATACATTTATGTACAAAAGAAACATTAAATGCAGATTTGCAATGCATTAAATCTTATTTGTTCTTAAGAATAAAAAATAACATCTATCATGTAATCTTCTTTCACTGTGGATCCAAGATAAATTTCTGTAAGCTTCAGTGCTGAAAAACTTTCTCAATACTTTCTTGTCTTGTTGCTAAACCAATAACTGTCTTTGCTATCTGTCGAATTGTTGAAAGATAAGATTGAATTCCCTCTTTAGCATTTAATTTTGATATTAATTCACAAATTTTTTGGAAAAATAAAAATTATTTTATAAAAGAGTCGAGTCTGATTTTTAAATCTATTCAGACTCCTACCATCGATTAATTTAAAAATTATCGAGTGCCGACTCCTTGTTGCACACTCAATTCCTCAACTCCAATGGAAACACTGATTTATAATTTTACAAAATTTTTTTTTTTTTTTTTTTTTTTTTTTTTGAAACATTAATTTTTAAAAATAATGTCATTGTAAAACTCTTTTAAAGTTAAGAAAAATTACAATTTTAGAGAAGTGGGGAAAGTAGAATAATTTTCATTTTGAAGGATAAATGTGTCGATTAGTCTGTTCTTTATAAGTTGCAGAAAAAGAAAGGAAATTATTTTTTAAGTATTTACTTTATTATTCAATAGTCACTACATACACACACACACACATACACACACACACACACACACACACACACACACACACATACACACAAATATATATAGAGAGATGTATGCGCGTGTTTTAATTTTACTTACTAAAAAAAAAGCGTCCGTCTAAAATTTTTTTATTGAATTGCCATTCTTTTATCTGGTATGAAGTCGAAAACCTCAAAATAATTGTCACTCTCTATTTTTTAACTAAGCAAAGACTTTATTTTATGCCTGGCGCCATCTAGGCTAGCTAGTTACATGATGATCAATACTTTTTTAACGAATTTTTTTTCTAAATTCAAATCGTAAATTTTTGAAGCTTGTATAATTGTGCCCTTTTTTAAATTTTGAAATATCTGTACTTTCTTTAATATATAGTATTATATAGGCGTATTTATATTTAACATTCTAAATTAATTTTATTGACTGTTATTTAGAACTATTTTTCCATTACAATTTGACAAACGATAACTTTTTAACTTTTAACTATTTCCTATAAAACTATTTCCTTTTTAATATTTTTTAACTATTTCCTGTTTAATTTTTAACTTTTTCCTAACAAAAATCACCAAAACTAAAAAGTATTTTATGCAGCCGGACAACTCGTCAAATCTTATGGTCATTTAAGTTTTCAAAATAAACCATTCCAGGAATCATCCCTTTCGAAGAAATCGAAAGTCGCTTTGGAATTTCATTCGGACGGGGCTACATCCCCGGCCGGGTTTCCACATTAGAGGTCAACAAATGGACTGCGCACCTCTCACTGACCCAGTATCGCCTCCACCACTTGAAGGTAACTTTCTGCAAACTACTTTGCTATCAACGCATTACAAATTATTAATTACATTAACTGTATAGCAATGGGTTAATTAATCTGTCAAAAGCTATGTAAATACATCGTCTTATATAAAGTTAATATTGTTTCTTGGTAAAAATCTTGACAAAATTTAAAAAAAACGAAAGAAATAAATTGAAAATATCCTTCTAATTAAGTGCAAGGCATCTACGCTAAAAAGGTATCTACGTTTGGAAACTATTTTTTTAATTTGGTTTTTTACCAATGAATCAGTTTATGGATTGGAAACTATGACATATTAGTAGAAAATGTTTGTGATATATCACATTATGTATTGTTACATGTTTCCAGGAGGTTGTGACATGGCATTTACGAACAACAGTGGCACTGTTCAGAGTCCGGGTTTTCCGGACCCTTATCCAGCATCCCGGAAATGTGTGTATAGATTCGTGGCTCTGCCGGAACACTGCCGGATCACATTCCAGTTCCTGGAGTTCGGTCTCCAAACTGATAACGCCCTCTGCGAAAAGGATTTCTTGCGCATCAACGGAATCAAGTACTGCGGACCTCAACTGCTGGGACAGAAAAAGTAAATTTTTTTTACTCTCAGTAGTAAATGCTTTTATACTTCATTTTTTGTTAATACCTTCTCAGCAAGCAGAAATTAACAGGGTTATAATATCCTGAGGGTACGTGTTCCTTGTTAAAGCTATTCTCAGGATCTTATAATAAATTACATTTTGATTGCTATTTCTTTCTTGGTTTCACTAGCTTTTTTGAGTTTTACGGATATTCTGGACATGTTTCATACCTTGTTTTTATACCTTGTTTGTTTTTTCAATTTCTTTGCTGCAACTTATGTGTAATTCAGTTTGAACCATTTATATTCTGTATATTTATATATAAATATACGTCTGACTATCTTTATGTCTGAACGTCTATATATCTGAATATGAGGCACTTCAGGGTTTTTGTATTGCGAATGCTATAAGGAATTTGTTATACAATTTTGTTGTATCACATACTGCTACGCAAAAGTATAGTGTTTCTAGTTCATTTCTTGTTAATTTTAATTTGTTCTTTTGTGTTGATGTGGTGTGTTTTTCTCGACACTACAGTATGCATAGATGCACGCCAGTACATATACATAGTGAAGTTCATGTATGTAAAATATTAAAAATGTATATGTAAATATTAAAACTGTAGCTACAAACATGGCCGTTTTTGCACAAAAACAGTTTGCACAAATTGTATAACAAAATCATCACGAAATCATTTACAATACAAAAAACCATGAAATGCCACAAATTCAGACACATAGACGTTCAGATATAAAATGCGTATACATACAGTTCATGTATATAAAATATAATATCTATACGTATATTAAAAAGCTTCTCATTAATTGCAAAAAAAAACCTGTTATTTACGCTCATTTTATTTTGAATTTTTGAACTTGTGTTGATTTTTAATAAGAAATTTTTTATCTTTTTAATTATGATGCAATTTTTACAATGACTCATGAGAGTTCGTATTTCTAACAGGAACAGTGACGTTTTACGGTTTTCCCCGAGAAGTGAACGTGACCTTCGAAAGTGATGCAGAGTTGGCAGACAAAGGATTCTATGCAGTCTATAGACAACTTCCCTGCTCACCTGCCCTTGGTAAGGCTGTGGATTAGGTTATCACCACTTTCATGCAATTTTTGTTTATTACCATAATTTACAGCCTATAAACCACAATGTCATGTAATCCACAGACGTAATTTTCGGCTTAAATAGTGAAGATTTCGTGTAAACAACGAGAGATTGGTGTTCATCTTTAACATATCATGTACCTCCAAGTTCTGTTTTCATATCCATGGCAACGACAGTAAAACTCTCTACAGTTTTAAATGCCACAATTATGTGAAAAAAATATGGATAAATTTAACATTTTTCGCTGCTCGTGCCAGCCTATGATGTGATGTCAACGCTAAAAAGCCAAAAAAGCCAATCACATTGGCAAATATTTTCAGCTGCATTATTAATAAAGATGAAACAAAATTAGGAATAATAAATCTACAAAGTGATATTGTTGTAAGAGCGCGTCATGATGATAATCAATAACATGTTTTGGAATCAATTTATAAAGATAAATATCTTTTTTTGTAAACGTTCACTATTAAGATGTTCCTATTTTGAAATTTTGAAAAATTGTGAATGTTTTTAAATATGATATATCTATAAACAAAATATGGATGGAAACTTACAATTTCTAATTTAGATAATTGTTTAAGAACATACAATTCTAATTATATTTCCAATTATAACAAAGTGGAAAAAAGAATTTTCAGTGTCAGGCGTCACACCGATTCGGATATTTGTATTTGTCATCGTTTGTTTGTATTTATAATTTAATTATATCTAATAATTTTCTTGAAATAAAACGTCTAATATTGCGATTTTTATAACAAAATGGAAAAAGAATTTTCAGTGTCGGGCGTCACACCGATTCGGATATTTGTATTTATAATTTAATTATATCTAATAATTTTTCTTGAAATAAAACGTTAATATTGCAATTTTTATAACAAAATGGAAAAAAGAATTTTCAGTGTCGGGCGTCATTCGGATATTTGTATTTATAATTTAATTATATCTAATAATTTTCTTGAAATAAAACGTCTAATATTGCGATTTTCTAGCGCCCCCAATAACTTTTGAATTTAAATTACTCCCTTATGGACAAAACGGTTTTGCCGATCCCCTGTAGACCATAATTAAGGTAACGTTTCCTCATGCATTATTTCTTTTAAGTCCGTCAAAGATACATCGTAAAAACACGTCAGAATAATATGACATGACATTGAATAAACTATGACTTTTGGCGAACAACGGAAAGGCATATGATAGCAATGAACTTCGGTGTCAAAATCACCATCTCTGAATCGTTTAAACCATGTTTGACAAATTGTTTCAACTGGTGCATAATCCCAATAAGATTCAAGAAAAATTCGATGAAGTTCAGCTTGAACTCTTTTCATCCATTTAAAACAGAAAACATTAATCTTGCTGAAAATTTGCTGCCTGATGGCCAATTGGCTAGCGCTCTGGCCTTTAGTACCACGGGTTCCAGATTCGATTCCTGGTGGTCGCATGGATGTTTGTGGTGGTTCGAAATCCACTTTAAACTGTAGGTTCCCGGTCTGTTTAGCCCTCGTGACCACAAGATGACCATATATGCACACAAACCAAACCAATCTTGAAAATTTTCTTTTTTTTTTTGGTAAAAAAAAATAGTATTAAGTTCACTCTTCAATGAAATGGCACATACTAATGGCATTTGTTTAACATGAAGTAGCTGCAATTCAATTCATTCTATAAAAATATGAACTATGCCGTTTGTTATAACTCCGGACGAAAAGTTTACTTAATAATAGATAAAGCACTATAAATACGTCGTTTCATCAATCAATAACATTTCTAATTCCATTTCAGGAAGGTCTCCATCCCAGCGCACGGACGCCAAGCCCCGCAGTGTGATCGTTTGTATGCCTCTCTGGCTTTCAGCATCCTCAGTCCGGCACATCCGGACAACTATCCGGCAGATGTAAATTGTAGATATACAATCCGTAGACTCGGACCTAAAATTTGCAGGCTCAAGATGTCCTTTCGGCAATTCGACGTCGAGTCCAGCGAGGCATGCGAGTACGACTATCTGGAAGTGGATGGAAAGAAGATCTGTGGAACACTGCCAACTAATGAGATACGTACGTTATACACTGATTACACTTTATCTAACTATTAACAATGCTTTTGTTTTTAAATCATCGTGGAATAGTTATTTTAAATTTTTCAAGTATAAAATTTCAAATGAAAAAAAAAAAAAATCTTTCATTGTATAAAATTGAAATTTTGTGCCATAAAAGCTTATTTAAAGTAATGCTAACCACAGCTTGTTATTTATTTACGAATAAATAGTAATGATATATATACATAAACAAACCTCAATATTATAATCGTAGATAAAGTTGAATATGAACAACTCTATTCTCGTTGTATTCAGATTTCAAAATTTAAAGAGGTGTAATTAAAAACAAATTAGACGTTTTAAAAATTTTGCAAATTAAATTATATTTCGAATTAATAGGAATTGTTGGTTTTTAATTTCATTTTTTTTTGTAATATGAAAACTATTTCTAAGTTATTTACAGAACAAATTAGAAAAAAATGGTCTTGGAGACAGTGTGCTTACAATAATGGGGAGGAGAAAACTTAAAGTTGGACAACTAATATTTTAACAAATAATATACAATTATATTAGTTTTTTTTTTGACCACCTACTTTTTGGTGTTTGTACAAATATTTTAATTAAAATTAAAAATGCTATAGCAATAAAACTAAAATTTCATGATCTGTTGTCTTTCACTAACTTGGCTGCAAAGCCCTTTACCTTAAAAATTTTTAAATAACAATTCCTTATATAATCTGTTATAAGTAAAGAAAAAAGCTTTTCTTATGAAACATTCTCTTTTATAGAATTTCTCATTCAAACCACGATCACTACTATTCATCAAATAAGTCACATTGCAAATAATTATCACTAATAAATTCATCTGCATTGCGTTGCAGGGATGGTAGATTTCAGAGATTATCAGACGATATTCACCTTCCACTCGGATTCTGCCAATTCCAAGTCTGGATTCGTCATCAAGTGGAACAGGAGGAGTGTCAAGAAATGCCCTCCTACCTCCACCCTCCCCAAAACCTCAGAAGAGTCACCCCCGAAATTCGAACCTCACTACCATTTTGAACCACCTTGTAGAGAACCACCCCTTGTGGAGGAACCTTTTGTTTACCCTCAGCTGCACTTTGAATATGAGCATTTGGTGGATTATCCAATTTATGAAGCTTCTTCTCTGCAACGTAACTTACACAAATATTATTTATTTTAATACTTAATAACTCTTTATTTTTATGCTTAATTCATCAATTCTAAACATACTCAAATATTTTAATTGGGTTCTTGTCTTGCAACTCTATCTTCAGAGTATATCATAAAAATAGTTACTTCATTCTAAATCTTAAAATTATCCAAATCAATCTTTTTAATTTAATATTTTTAATCAAAAGAACAAAAACATATCAAGTAATTATTGGTTCCTTATAAATAATCTGATGAGGCCCATTTGGGTATATTTGAGCGGAAGATTTTAAAGGCTATTCTTGGAGGAGTTAGGGAAAGTGATTGTTGGAGAAGACGGTACAACGCAGAAATTTATAAATGCTATAAAGATCTAGATATTATAAAATTGATTAAGACTAATAGATTAAACTGGGCTACTAATGTATTTAGAATAAATGATTTAAACCCTGTAAAAGGCTCATTTTTGGCAAAAGACACAGGGACAAAGAGGAAGAGGACTACCCAAGTTACGATGGATAGACAAAGTGGAAAAGATTTTGCTGTACTAAAAAGTTAAGAATTGGAGGATCATTGTCACCCCAAAGGAATGCATGGAAATATCTTCAAAAGAAAGCATTGGTCCACATTGGGTTGTCATGCTATTGATGATGATGATGATGATGATTATAAATAATATGTTTATCAATTGTGTTCATTAATCAATCTACTTAACAAGAATACCATGACGGCCCACCACAATCTTCTTTAACTTTTGAAAAAAATCTTCTCTTTTCCCATTGAAACTTCTCTTTTTATTTTTATTTTTTAATTATATCTATCACTTTTTGTAGCAAATTTCTGTTTTATTTATTATAATTTTTTAAACTTTTATTGAGAAATTTGAGTTTCTCGAAAATTGAGTTACTAACTATGCAAAAGACAAAATCTTATATAGTTTATTTTGAGCAGTAGTTGAAATATTTATTTTGAAAATAAACAAAAAAACCGAACTAAAAGATTTTTTGTCAGAGAATAGATAAAACAAAAATAATAAAAATAAAATAATTTTCTTGGTTTTTAAAAATAAAAATGTAATATAATTTTTATTTAAAAATGATTTAATGAGATTATCTTCGTTGTATCGATGTCCTTTTTTTTATCCTTATTATCCTCTTGTCAAAATCGATGAAGAAATACCACAAAAGATGGTGAATGAAAAAAAGTAAAATAAAATTATACTGCTCAGAATTCTTAAAGACGAATTTCTATGATGACATCTCTGTTTCAGATGGCAAACCAGAACTGCGACCGCACTTTCCAGCGTCCCGAGTTCGAAATCCGAGCGTGAACTTCCCTCTGCCATACCCCAACGGCCTGAACTGTCGGTACCTGGTGCAGAAGGCGTCCGACGACATCTGCTGGGTGAAGCTGGTCTTCCTGCGCTTTGACCTGGAGCCAGTGACGATTGTCACTTCGATTACCTCAGCATCAATGGCAAACGCATATGTGGCACCCTGCAAGACGATGAGATCAGTACGTCTGTTATACAGTCTAGAGAATTTCCACCATTGAATTGATAATATTATTTATGTGTTGATTTCAAATATCAGCCATTATAACCTTCAAATCACTTACTATAAGAAATGAGTAAAAAAATGCAGGTCCACCCCGCAGGCCATTCAATAAGAACCTGCTACACTTTACCCAAATTGCATCACTATAGTTTAGAACAAATATACCCAGTGATGACATTTGACGAATTTTATCTTCTCTCTGTTCCTTGAACTCAAAAACAGTTTTTGATCTAAAAATTTATCTTGCCCATTCCCAGCATAGACATGATCTGAATGTGGTGATCACGTCAATGAACATCCAAAACTTTGCACCCTTCTTTCCTCCTTAAGCCAAGACTTTGGTCTACCAATTTATAATACCCATTGTCAGCATATACATGGTATCTGAAGGTTTGCATTGTTCTCTCGTCAAATATCATGAATTTTCCATGAAACCATGAAACCATCTACCAATTTAAAATTTCCATTTTCAGTATAGACTGGGTATCTGAAGGTTCGCACCCTTCTTTCCTCCTTAAATCAAGACTTTTGGATTTTTTTACCTATTTATCATGTGCATACATTGCATAGTCATAATTACTTTTGGTTTGACATTGCTTACTAGATCTCTAACATCTTCATCAGTTTTTGTTTAATATATCCCTTCAATGGGACATTAAATAAAGATTAATGTTTTTTTGTTATCCCACTTGGTTGACAGCAACATCTAGACTAAGTCCAAGAACCCGTGTGGTTTTTCATGGAAGGGGGAAAAGGTAGAGGCAGTTTCTGTTGCGATAGAGCACCCGTAGGTAGAAGTCTGACCTCTCTCCGTGTTGCTGAAGAAGGAGGGCAATGCCTTCCAGGAGAGCTTTTCAGGTAAACTACCGCTTTTGCGTATCGTATAAGAGAAAACCTGGAAAATTCTCCCAGGTAGTCTGACTAATGATTCAAAATGCTGACCATCCCAAACGCTATCGAGTTACCTTGTTTTTTGAAACGGTATCTGCAACAATGCCGCCACCGGATTGAATCTCCGTCCTATTGCTCACTAGCAGCGCACGTTGCCACTGAGCCACAAATGTAAGACAAGACAAGACAAGTGTAAATAAAAAAAATGGTTTTATTACCAAAATTCAAATACAACCAATGTTACTTTTCTACATAATCACCATGAATATTGAAACATTTGCCATATCAGTGGATGAGTTTTTCCAATACCTTCTTCGTATTCTCTTTCTGATATACAATTCTCAGTTTGGCATCAGTGCATTGAGATACGTCTCCACGGTATCTTGAAATTTTTCCTTGGTACGGAAACATTTTTTTCCGTATCTCTCTTCAGTTCTCGAAAGAGTGGCAGTCACTGTGTCATGTCTAGGCTGTAAGCCATGTTAACGAACACTTACAGTTGAAATTGTGCAAAAAGTTGTTTGGTTTAAATTTGGTTACCTAGCAATATTCGATTATCAGCTATCATGTATCAAAACAATTCCAGCTATAAATGTAGCTCATTCTCCGAAACATTTTTGCTTTGCTATTACCTTCTGTAGAAAACGAATGGCATTTGCAAATCGCATTTAGTAGAAAAATTCATCTTAGCGGCCATGTAACAGGCCTGCAGATCAGCTCAAATTAACGTTTTAGATTGGACACTCACAGAGTTTGTAGTGAGGAAACTACATAGTAATTCAGTGCAAAGAGTTGATCACTTTGCATAGCTTCGGAGGTTGAAAAATATAGCCCTCGTAATTCACAAAAAAATTAATTAAATAGATAAATCAATGCAGAAAATGCCTGCAACGTCATGATCTTTACTATTTGATGGAAGGATTATGAAATGTCTTAAATAAACTTCTTCTTAAACCTTTAAGTTAGTAAATTTCTAAACCATTTTAATTCCCCAGGAGCATACCTCTTCAACTCCGAAGAGATATCGATGTACTTCCGATCGGATGGCGCCAATGCTCATCGGGGATTCTTGATTCGGGGAGAACAACTTAAATGCCAATCTAAGGGATCACCTCCACCCAGTAAGTATTCTTTTCCCCTTTCAATTGTAAAACTTTTTCACAACAAAGCGCCATAAATCTGTTGAATGTGTTACTTTTATTTTATTGCGAAAGCTTTCTTTCTATTAAAACCTAAAATCAAAATGAAGAAAAGCCTTTTTTGGAAATCATTAACAAAAGTATTACTTGTTTCATAAAATTTGAAATTTTTAGAATATTTTAATCGTGTTACAAATATGATTTATTTATTAAGCATTGATAAAGTTCGAAAAATTTCTAATATTTTTTTCTTGTCAAACGAAGTTTACAAAAAAATTCTTATTCTCAACAAAAAATGCGATCCTATAAATTGTATTCGGGTTTAATTTATTTTTGCATTCCATGAGATCTCATTTATTAAATATTGATGTTTATAAATATTAATTCTCTAAACGAAAATGTTTTTATTTTCATATTAGACTTATTATTTCTGGCGCTCGGTGCAGCAAATTTCGAGTTCGATGTTATGGATGTTTGTAGTGGTTTGGAATTCTTTTTTTAGACAGTAGGTGACCGTCTAATCTGACTGTTAGACGTAAGGCTTACAGCCCTACCCTGTCAAAAGAAAATATCTCTAGTCTCGAAATCTACCAGTAGACAGACGGCCTTGGCTCACCATGAGGCTATTGCGCCAATGATGATGAAACTTATTATTAAGCCTTATACATCGTAGATTTATCTATATTTTTAAGAAAAGTACCTATCTATTTATAATTTGGTGCATGTTCATCAAATTTATTATTTATTTCTCAGTGCTGCTTATAAATCTTTACCGAACATAAATCCTTCAGTTTTATTTGTTTAAGGTTAAATTTTGGTAAATGATCAAATGCTTTTAATCATGGGGACAAAAATCGCAATTAAAATAAGTAAAGAACCACATCAAGATGAACAGAATTAGAAAAATCTACCTCAATCCGATAAAATGAATCGCAAAGGAAAATAAAACTTGGAAAAAGTTGCCGATTTTTCTAGAGATCTTGGTTAATGATAACTATTGTTAAAAATTTAAATACAATGTTTATAAACATAGAAAGGGAAATTCATTTTTCGGAAAATGGAAGACTACATGAATTTTATCATAAAACGAATTATTTGTTTCAGTCAAAACCCCGGCGTCCACTTGTGATCGAACCTTCGATCGGGATCTTTTCGTCTTGCAGAGTCCGGGTTTCGGATCCGTATCCAGCCGAATCGGACTGCACCTTCACCATCCGGAAAGCCAACCGCTACATCTGTGGACTCCAACTGACCATTCTTGCGTTTGACGTGGAGAACGAGGCGTCGTGCGGCAAGGACTACTTGCAGATCGAAGGGGACAAGCTGTGTGGACCCATACCCACCAGAACCATCAGTATGTGGGACATTTTAGTTAAGCTCAATCTACTCAAAGCTTTTCCTTTTTAAAACAAATTTAATTTACTAATGTCAGTTACTTTGAATCGTGGTAATTTGTCTTTAAAAAATGTAGCAGAAAATATACATTTAGCGTTAACCAGATGCATTTGCCACACTGCATCAATATTTTACCTCCAAAAATTTAAAGCAAACATTATCAAGGGGGGCAGCATCTACGAACTTTTTTTTACTCGAGAACAATGGAAGAACAATAAATTCTACGAATTTATCGCACTTATGTCTGTCGTAGAAACATTTAATTTATTTTCTCCTGAACTAACCCCCGTACTTAGCACCCTACCAGTTAGAAAGATTAGGGTGGAACATCGGTGAGAATCGAGATACCATGAACAGCCCGCCGACGGGAGATGAAGAAGGACAGTGCCTTCCGAGAGAGGCTTATAGGGGTAACTGCCTCGCATGTGCTTGTCATATGGGAGGGCATAAAACCTGGTAAAAAATCCCACCAGGCAGTCTGACTAACAATGTGAGACTGTCAATGTCATACTGTCAAAATCGTCATCGATTCTCGTCGTTTCTGAAAGGAATGACTACAATCATTTAGATTCGAACCTCATACATCTAGCACACTAGCTGCGCATGTTGGCACTCAACCACGAGTTGAGCCTGACATAGAAACTGAAATTTTTTCGGTTTAGCGCTGCTTGTCGAGTTTCAAACAAGGTGTCTGGCTCGAAAAACTCAATGTGCTATTTATGAGGTTGCTACGGCCTCTTTTAAATAAAATAACCATAGATATACAAAGTGGCACTTTATAAATTTCAAGTAAATTTAAATGATTGAGTAACATAACTTTTACAATTAAATCTTGTAATACCTGAATGTCCCGAAAATCTCCGTGCAATAAAAGAACATATATGTTTAAGTACAAAAATATCTAGTAGACAGGATATTTAACGCAATATTGTGTATCTACACGCTTATAATTCAAATAAATAGCAAACTAAAATAGATAAACTCCATCCTCCTACATGCTAGTAAAAGGCTAAATAGGCTGGAATTACAGAAATGAGAAACAGTAGGCAGTAAAGTAAAATACTAATTAATGACAATGTATAGTGGGGAAATTTGTACACGCATTGCATTAATTTATTGTAAATTGCATTTTATTTCTATCTTATAACTATGAAATACGTACCTTTCTTTGACAAATTTTAATTTTTATTTATGCTCAGCAATACAATCTTATGATTATTAAGAAGTTTAATTTCATAATTGTTTATTATCACACTCATGTTATGTCGATATTAAGAGAGTGCTTCCTTTTGAATTCTTAGGAAACGTGCCTTTTGCTAGCGAAACGGTGACCATGAAATTCAAAACTGACGCCAAAAAAACGAAAGACCAGGATTTTCTATGCTAGTTCAACAGCTGGAAGACTGTGAAGATATACGAAGATCAGGTATGGACTGTGGAATTTTTTCTCAACCCTGAGTACGTACTGTACGATGCTCTTTTTTAAATAATTGTAATTATGAAAGGTTTGAAAATACAAGGATAAGTCAAATGAAAATATTAATGCTTTAGAAAATTTCGAAACGTTAAATCATTACCCGGTAAGTTGGAAATAACTTTGATCATAGTGCAATGAATCTCCAGTAGGTGGCAGAAGAGAACAAGTGTTTTATAGTATATAGATGACAGCGCCATCTGTACACTCACTATAAAGACGCCAAGGTTGAAAAAGAAAGCTTGATTTTTCAATTCCTTCTATTGGCCCACACTCTCCCCATATATATCTTGTTCAAATTTTCAATCGTTCATAAAATACTTTTTATTCATCCACTCCAGTTTTAAAAAATGTATTTGAACTTGTAGTGGATGACACTAGATGTTAATACATTTTTTCAAATATTAATTCAGTAATTAAATTAAATTAATGAATTTTAGTTTTTTTTTTAGATTTAAATTGCATATATCTACCCATAGATGGCGCCATATAAACTTTAAAAAAATGAATGAAAATTATTTATAAAGGACTTTCTGCAATATAGTGAAAAAAAAAAAGTAGGAATTGACTTTAAAATTTTTTATTACTTGTTTATAAGATATTTGATTTGTGAGGGTGTAAAACCTATTGAAATCCACAGTCTAATGAAGGCGCAGTTTGGTGATACATATTTGCCACATAATTTAATCTATTGAGGAATTAGAAAATTCAAATTATGAAAACTGCACTCAAGGTACTGAACGTCAGAAAAGCAAAAATTCCCAAGTGATTGAGCCTTTTCTAAACGAATTATTGTCAGTTGCATTCCTTCCTTTTCATCGCTGTAATTTTTAAATTTATTGTTGGCAAAACTTAAAAGTATTCGTGAATGGAGTTTCACCGATGACAAGTTCCTCACATTGCATTTTATACAAGATTCGTCGAGTATGTTATTTCGTTGAAAGTTCATCCCGAATACTTTCTTATATCCAGATATAAAACTTGAAATGAAATTAAATTTAAAAAACAATAATATGCAAGGTTATCGTAACGCGTGAAGGACAATGCCATTCAAGTTTTTTTAATGAAATATTTTTCATCGAGTCTTCAATTGTACAAACCAGAGATTTCACAATATGCTTGATATTCCGGGTATTTAGATATTCGGGGTGATTCAACGATGATGGGAAATATTGAGAGGTGATACAGCTTACTAAAACGTAAATTTTTGTACCGGAATGTAGGGTTGGAAAAGACGCGTTGAGACTTGAACAAACGAATTTCTCGCAACAAGTTGCCACAATGCCCCGACTAATACCCGTCACGTGACGAGTTTCAAGCTCTCAGAATAACAACCCCGATGCTCACTCTAATTGATTCATCCTATGTGTTTTCAACCGTATTTTCATTTATAAGACCTCAGTTG
The DNA here is from genome assembly GCA_021605095.1 of Caerostris extrusa. Lineage (NCBI taxonomy): Eukaryota > Metazoa > Arthropoda > Arachnida > Araneae > Araneidae > Caerostris > Caerostris extrusa. The sequence goes on along the minus strand of BPLR01008844.1, from coordinate 42,530 downwards.
ACTCAATTGAAGACCCCATAGCCTGATTATTCCTTACGGCTGCGACATGCCTGGCATCGTTGGAAATTTTTGCCAATCACTTCTTTGACGCTACAAAGCATGTATGACTGTTGGTAGTCGCATTTTTGAGCATTTATCGTAAACGCTGAATCAAACGCGCTTTTGCAGTCATGTTGTCAATAAACAATGTTTTCTATTCATGTATCATTTTTTTGTGTTCTTATCTCAATGTCAGTTGCGACCCCATATTACTTAACAAAATAATGTATGTTTTAGTAAATTGTATCATTCTTCGAAGTTTCTCCTGTGACCGTTGAATCACCCTGTATATAGTTTTTAAAAATCTATCATTGATACGGTTGTATCGAAAAATGCATTATTTAAAAATTTGATCATTAAATGTCTATTTGATGGCCATAGTTTAAATCTCCTATCAAAATTTGGCAAAAGATAATTCCTAATAAGGCAATAGAAATGAAAAAATTCTAGAGGGATTCGTAAGTGGAGATAGATTCATGTGTTAGATACTAAAACGTTTTCTTTTTGATTCGTAGCCTCTACTGTAGGAGAGTGTTCGCAGGAGTATTCGGTCGAGACTTTTCTGCTCCAGAGCCCCAAGTTCCCCGAGGATTATCCGGCAGATTCTTCTTGCGAGTACAGGATAAAGCGCAAGTCTCCGTCCCACTGCAGACTCGAACTCAGAGTCCTCAGCTTCGATGTGGAAGAAGGCACCGATGGGCGATGTGATGCTGACTGCTTAGAGTTACCAGCTGGTTTTTTACCTTTGTGTGGCCAACTTCCCAAAGATCACACAGGTAAAGAAATTTAGTAAATTTCAAGAAATTGATCATAACTAAAAAAAAAATAGCTTAATTTGGTTACGTGGAGAATGTTTTTCAATAACCAATGTAATTTATTTATTCATTTTTTCATCCTGCATTCTAACAATATCATAAATTTTAGAGATATCATACTTTTTTCAATTTTAAAGTTATTTCCTTGCATCTATAAGAGAAACCAAAAAATGAATAAGTTATAATTAAAGAAATTGGGCTGTGAACTATTATTTATTTATTTATTTGAAAATAATAAAAGAAAAGTACAGAAATATTAAAACATTAATCTTTTATAATTACCACGATGCATAAAATTACTATATTCAGTAAAGCCACTGAAATAAAGCTAAAGTAACTGATGGTCTAACATTATTATCGATATTAGTGTTATGGGTTAGCATCTAATGTATCAATATCAAATAAAGCTCAACCTGATGGCCAATTTGGCTATCGCTCTGGCCGTTGGTAACACAGGTTTCACGTTCGAATCCTGGCTGTTTGTTAGTGGTTCAGAATCCACATTAAACTGTAGGTGCTGGTCTAATTAGGCCAAAGTGTGCACAAAATTACCATAGAGCGACAAACCAAACCTCAAGTAAAGGAAACCTTTCAATATTTTTTGTATCTTGATATTAAATAAACTGGAGCATTATCACTCAAAATGAATAGTTGCTGTATTCAAAATATTTTAGAGAGCCTGCTCTTCTCTCAAGACGAGATAGTTTTGAAATTCCGATCCGATTCGACGACCCAAAGACCAGGATTCTCTATCCAGGTTCGTCAAGTCACAGACTGCGTGCCTACAGCAGCATCGGGTAAGTACTTTTTATTATTTTATTTTTTAAACAAAGCTGAAAAAGAATACATTTTATGGTACAGATAGTAATAATAGTAATAAAAAAATATTATTTATTAAATACCTAAACGATTTTTTTAATTATCAAAGTTATACCTACTCGAAAATTTTCCTAATTCATTTTTTTTTTATCCGTTCATAATGAAGGTTTTGGATTTCTATTGTTTATTACTACTGTCAAAATGTAAACTTTTCATTCAATTGATCCTCATATTTCTAAGTACAATTGCAAATCTACAACTCAATTTACTTGAGTGAATCTATGTTCAAAACAACTGTACTGTTAAGGTGTGATGAAATTCATCCAACATTTGTAGCATGTTCTATATCTGAATCTAGTTGCTCCAGAAGAAGAAGAAGAAAAGTGCGGTGGCGTGTACCAGGAGGAAGAGTTTTCTTTGAAGAGCCCTGGCTTTCCCAACGACTATCCCCCACAATGCGCACTGTGAATATCTGGTCAAGAAGCAGTCGGAGTCCGTCTGCGGCCTAGAGCTCAAGTTCGCCCACTTCGACGTGGAAAAGGGGCCGGACTGCAGCTACGATTACCTGGACATCGGGCACAAGACCATCTGCGGACTACTGCCTTCTGGATTCACGCGTGAGTGGATTTACAGATCTCAGTTATAATAATTTTAAGATTCTGTCATACAATGAGAGAGATAAGAAATTTGCTTGGTCTAGCCTCAAAGTCTATTTAAATTATGTCCCCAACCATTCATCATGAATGCAGAGTGAAAAAAAAAAAAACTAGTACTTTTGTTATTGAGAAATTCAAAAGCCTTTCATAGTTACCTTTACCCTAAAAACTTACAAAGTTAAAACTAAATAAATATTTAGTAATTATTAATTTAAATATTTTCATTTCTATTGAATCTGTGTCATCACAATTTTGCTATCTGAACAAAAGATGCCTTTTTGTTCAGAACTTATTGTAATTTCGAATGTCTAAAATTAATGTCTCCATTTAAACTTGTTTGAAGCATTTAGAAAAAACTTGGTAGTGACTAATTATTTAAATAGTTAACGTTATTAATATAATTAACACAATGGCATAACTTTAGCTAAAACGGCTCTTTTAATTGCTTATTTATTTTAATAGTATAGTAGGTGATATTAACGTTCATACAATAATCCAGTTGTTTTTTTAAACACTTGTTTACGAAGACAGTTTTCACTTTAGTAGAGATAAAATTGTTGATTTTTATAGAATTAATTAAAATAATTTTATTAGTCCAAAAAAATTAACAAATTTTCTTTTAAAATTTTAAAAAGAAATCATTTATTTTTATCCTCAATAAATAATTTAAAATGTCCAAAAATGTTTTTTCAAAAATAATTTGCAAAAATCATATCATATAATAATTTTTGTTTACAAAACATTGTTAATAAATTAGTCTAAATTTAATGTCTCCATTTAAAAAACATTTAGAAGGAACTTAGTAGTGATTAATTATTAATTTAACCATGTGCTATTGTCGAGGCAATTTATTTGTTATACTTTGACTATATTTTTTTGTTAAATTTAAATACTATAATTATTTACTTATTTACCTTATTTTAAAACTATAGTTAAAAACAACTTATTTTGATTTCATTTTTAATATTTATTTTCCTTAATGACTACAAGAATTAGCAGAGATTTCATTTCTTTTGATATCCATCAGGTGTTATACCATTCGAAAATGCAGATATGAAATTCACTTTCCATTCGGACAAAGGAACTTCCAAAAGCGGGTTCGCCATTAAAGTTCGACAGCGCTCAGACTGCGGAACCACGTGGAAACCAGGTATATACATTTTTTTTTTTAAATTTATTTTATCATAAATTAAATTCAGATGTTTCTTTCGCTTGAATGGTGGATGTGGCTGTAAAAACTGTCAAATTTCGTACCAACTACTGGGACTATTAGAAGCTACCGGGTGATAAATCTATGCGATTAATAAAAACACATTCTTGTCGTACGGCTAAGATTCATCTAATTTGGAATAATTATAACAAAATAAAAACTTAAAATTGGGTGTTTATAGCGCTTGTTCAAAATTATGGCAAATGACTATAAGACATACACTGAAGTGACAAAAGTCATGGGATAGCAATATGCAAATTTTCAGATGGCAGTAGCATCGCGTCTTTTCGCAGAGCTTTCATTTCTGTTCAAGTTATTCAACGTGATTTTGAACGCCGAATGTTAGTTGGAGCTAGACGCATGGGTCATGCCATTTCGGAAATCGTTAAATTCAACATTCCCAGATCCACTGTGTCAAGTGTGCCGAGTATGACATTTCAGGCATAACATCCCACCATGGACAGCGCAGTGGTCGACCGCCTGCACTTAACGACCGAGACCGGCGACGTCTGCAAAGAGTCGTAAATTCTAACAGACAAGCAACACTGCGTCAAATAACCGCAGAAATCAATGTGGGACGTACAAGGAACTTGTCTGTTATTGTGCGGAGAAATTCGGCTTTCTTGAGCTATTCCAACATCCGACTCGAGTGCCTTTACTGAAGAACGACATCGCTTGCAGCGACTAAATATCAGTTGGTCCCTAATGAATGGAAAACCGTGGCCTGGTCCGATGAGTCCCGATTTCAGTTGGTAAGAGCTGATGGTAGGGTTCGGTGTGGCGCAGACCCCAAAGCCATGGACCCAAACTGTCAGCAAGGCACTGTTCCTGGTGGTGGCTCCGTAATTGTTTTTTCATGGCATGGACTTGGTCCTGAACTGGACCGAACATTGACTGGAAATGCTTATGTTCAGCTACTTGGAGATTTGCAATACCCAAACAACGATGGGATTTTTATGGATGACAATGCGCCATGTCACCGGGCCACAACTGTTCGCGATTGGTTTGAAGAACATTCTGGACAATTTCAACGAATGATCTGGCCACCTCGCCCGACATGAATCCCATCGAGCATTTATGGGACTTCATCGAGAGGTCTGTTCGTGTCCAAATTGACCATGCTTTCACAATTATGGACGTCTATCGAGACAACATGGCTCAATATTCCTGCAGAAGACTTCCAACGACTTGTTGATCCATGCCACGTGGAACTTCGCCGGTCGAAAGGAAACACGATATTAAGAGGTATCCCATGACTTTTGTCAGTGTATTTCCCAATATTGATGAAAATAGGAAAAAAAATTAAATACGTTGTTGTCATATCTGCCAACATTTAAAGATCTTCGTCTAACTTTTTAATATAAATATTGAACTACACATCCACTTTTTGTAAGATTGCCAGAAGAATTAGTGACTGTATTTATTAATAATGAATTTCTTAGAAGACTTATTGACATAGTTATGAATCCTATAAAGTTCATATTTACTTCTTTTATACAAGATTTATGATAGTTTTTAAATGTGTTCTCATACGATATTAGCCTTAAAAGTCATGACTGATAAGAAACCTTTGCGGATGCCTTTCAGCCACGCCTCCCACCCGCATGTGCGACCACTGTCTGAAGGAGAATCGCGGTCACCTGATCAGCCCGGACTATCCGGACAATTACCCCGGTGGGTTGAAGTGCACCTATCACCTGCAACGGGCCAAGAGCTTCTGCGGCCTGGAGATCTTCTTCCACGACTTCCAGCTGCAGGACACGCCAGGTTGCACCGGGGATGCCCTGGTAATTGTTGCAGGAGAAGAGGAAGAGAGAGTCTGCGGAACCACCCTCAAATCGAAAATGAGTGAGTAATCTTCGCTAAATATGTATCAATATTCTATGAACAAACAACACCAAAAAAAATTTTGTATCTCATCTTGAGCTACATTTGGGGTATGCAACGCAATGCTAGGGGTACATGAAAATATTGTTAGCAACAGCGTTAAATTCAATAAAAGGGAAGTAATAGGCATAAACCTAGTAATTTAAGAATCAATGGATATCACTCTCACCCATCACCAATCATAGCATGACTACACATAATCCCTCCACTAACCTTTGTTGTCCTTTTTAAAAATTACTATAATGCTAATTGGTTTGATGTTAGACTACTATTTAAAAAAAAAAAAAGGAATAATTTGTAAAAGGTAAAGTCAAGAATAAAAATCTATAAGTATCATCCAATTGAATCATAAGTTACTTTGTCAGCTAACCAAATACGACTGTTTAACAAAGACACTTAACTTTTTCTGTGGAAAGGAAGTTATGAGAGAAATGTATTTATAAATGAAGAGTTTTATCAAAAAGTGGAGGACAATAAAAAGGTTGAATCACATTGCTTTAAGCTGCTATTTTCTCATTGTAATCGACGTACAATTTTTGAATAAAAAGGTATTATCATACGTGCAGTTCTTCCCCAATAATACCATGCCACAATATCAAGACGGTAAATTGATGACAAATTGACATCAAATTGTAGGCAATTGTGTTGAAGTAGTCAACAGAAGATTTCACCAGTCACAGCCAAATAATCAGCCGTCACTGTTATTGAGAAAATACTACTACTACGCCACACCACATCGCTGTGCCTTGAGCTGATCTGCTCTTTTGCAGTTTGGGAATGATGTGGATGAGAAGAAGTTTGATTGGTCTCTGTGGCGGTCTACGGTCATATGATACCAGGCCCTACTGCTTAAAGTGGATTCCAAACCACTACAAACATCCATGGCACCGCCGGAATTCGAACCCGATACATCGAGCGCCAGAGCACTAGCCACTCGGCCCCCCTGTTTGAGAAAATATCAAGACGGCAAACTGATGACAAATTGACGTCAAATTGTGGGCAATTATGTTGAATTTGTCAACAAAAGCAGCTGACTAGATACAGCCAAATTATCAGACGTCACTATTATTGAGAAAATATGGAACCTATCCTTATGGAGAGTCAGCGACATTCGGTCTGCAAAACCCACGAAACCCAAAATGGGCCAAATTAGACATAAACACCATCCTCTCCCTCAGTGAGTCATGCCAAAATAACTCAGGGCTGTTATTCGAGAGTGATCAAGTGACTCCTTATTGATCAATAAAATGAGAACTTCATAACTTTTCAATTCCTTCTATTAGCTCACATTTATCCACTCAAGTTAAAATACATTTTTTTAACTTGTAGTGACACTGGATGTTAATACAGTTTTTTAAAATCTTAATTCTGTAATTAAATTTAATTCATTAATTTTAGTTTTTTTTTTTTATTAAAGTTGCATGTGTCTACCAATAGATGGCGCTAGATAAGCTTAAAAAAAGGAATGAATGTTATTTATAAAGGGCTTTCTGCAATAGAGTGTGAAAAAAAAAAGAAGGAATTGATTTAAAAAATTTTTTTTTTTTATATTACTTGTTTTTGTTCTATATTTCTTGGCATTGAACGTGTTTTTGCTATAGGTAGCCTCAAATTAAACAATGGCAAGTTGTTAAGATATAGTGTATATCACATCACACTAGCACCACATCTATACATTTGTAGTGAAGGTTGGTTTTTGCATAATGTATTATTATGAAACAAAATTAAATATATATATATAGTTTCATTTCTGGTATTGTGGTTGAATCATTGCCACCAAATTGTTTTATCACATTTTAAATTTGGAAAATTGGTTTTTTTTAAATTATAGAGCATTAATAGCCGTAAAAAACGAAAACACACAATGCTATTAATTCATTGCCTTGGTCTGTTTGTGAAATTTTTATTAATATTTTAATTTCTGCTATACAGCATCACTGCAACAGCACTGTATTAAAAAACACACATTGTATTACATACTTTAAACAACTAAACATTTGTTGATATTAGCATTTATTATGTTGTGTTCATTTGATGCTTTTACAACCAAGTGCTTATTATTATTTTATTTTCCAGAAAAATTGGACTTTCCTATTGGGGAGCCGAACGAGATAGTTTTGCAATTTGAATCCGATGACCAAGGTTCTGCGCAGGGTTTCCACGCAGAGTATCGCCAAATTCCTTGCAGGGGCTACCCTTGGCGACAAGGCCGCTCCATGTGGACGCCTTCCAACGGCACTGACTGGATAAGAAAGGACTGAACGCACAAAAGTTGACTTTCGAATGAAATACCAGTTTTTATTGTTTTGCTGTGCAATACATGAGGGTAGAATAGACGAACCTGGGTGCATTGTGAGATTAACCCATTTGCATCAATTACAAAGATAAATTATACTTATACTATTTATATATGTGTTACATATTACTGTAGAAAGCAGGGATGTTTGATATGTTTGGTGGTTATGCAAGTATTAATGTTGAAAATAGTTTTACCTTTAACGAATGCAACATGCATATAATGGTGCAAATGGATTAAGAGACAAAACCACATTGAAATTGTTATAAAAGGTTTAGCACCTTTTGAAAGAAAAAAAAAAATGAGCTTTTAAAAGGAAGAATTTACAAACTGAAAAGAATTAATAGAAAACTAATTTCTAATCATGATCCATTATTTTGAGATTTGATTTCTAGTTGTACCCTAAGAAAATTTTCTTAATTCGTTTTAGGTCTCAAAAAAAAGCTACTTCAACTTAAATGCAATAATGGTTTGATCATATTAATTTTCTTTTTTTTTTTTTTTTTTTTTTTTTTTTTTGCATTTATCTTTATTTAATTCCTTCTATTAGCTCACACTGTCCCTATATATATCTTGTTCAAATTTTCAATGGTTCATAAATAATTTTTATTCATCCACTCAAGTTCAAATACATTTTTTTTATTTGTAGTGGATGGCACTGGATGTTAATACAGTTTTTTCAAATATTAATTCAATTATTAAATTTAATTCATTAATTTTAGTTTTTTTAGATTTAAGTTGCATATATCTACCAATAGATGGCGCCAGATAAACTTAAAAAAATGAATGAAAATTATGTGTAAAGGTCTTTCAGCAATATATTAAAAAAAAGTAGGAATTTTTATATTACTTGTTTTTTGGGTGTTAAAAAGGATAAATTTCTTAGACCAAACCAACCCAAAAAAATAAATTTCTTATAAATTGTTTATAGCATAAAATGTGAGATTGCAATTTCTACAAAAAATACAGAATGAAATATATCGTATAATTATTAAAATTAACCACTGCACAAAGTTGTCCTGGCCGATATTTCATTAACGATTGACTCCATTAATTTTAAGACTTTTTCAACACTATCGATCCGTCTAGTGGCCGGTTTTCTACTAGCACCTTCCAATTGTAAAAAAACTCCTCATTTTGATGATGTTTCTTTTGTTATATCTTTACATTAGTCCAAATCATTTGATACGGTCTGCTTTAAGATGTTGCACCACCATTTTTTGAATGACTTGGAACACATTATTTGGAATTGAATAATTACCGAATTTTCAATGACAGATTCCGGAATATTATCCAATTTCTCCAGAATAGCGACTATCTATTTATACGCTGCTGATTGATATTGCTTATTGTTTTCATATAATCCCAGAGGTTTTTATAAGATGCAAGTCCAGACTAAAGCTCAGCCAAGATTTATCTCTCCCTGTTAAGCCCTTCTGTTATCGATTATATGTGCAACAGGAAGCATTATTTTTTGGAACTTACATTTCAGCTTTTCCAAAAGTAACAGACTTTCGCATAACATATGCCGATGCCGATCGCACTTTTCTTCATATGTGACAGCTTCACACATCATAATAGAACGGACTACTTGTTCCCTACAGAGTGATTTGTAAAATATATGCCTTCATTAAAGCTAGTTGCAATTATTCACATCCGGATCTTCTGAATGAAATCTTTCTCATTCAAAACTATATTTTTTTCATGTAGAATTCAAGGACCTGATATTCTTTGCTTCACAGTCATGCTTTTAAACAGTGGTAATTTTCTTCCAAGTTCCGATGACAAATATCAACATTTGACAACAGTATGTGCCACACAGTTGCTTGAAACTTATTGCAATTTAGCAATTTTGCAGTGTTGCCACAGCTCAGAAAATAAATTTAAATATCGTTATCTTGCTTGTTTACTTGTCAACTTGACACTTGTTTATCAGTGGATTGATAATTTTTCGTTGCAAACCGGAAATTTTACTAATATCACAAGATGGCAGTCAGATTTTTTTTTTTTTTTTTTTTTAATATACAATTACTTTTTACTCAAAGCATTGCAAAATGCAGTTTCAGAAAGATTAACAATCTCATTATTTCATATTCAGACTTTTTTTATATTATAGAACTAAACGTTTTGCACTTCTACTTCAAGTAATTCACTTCCATGAGTTATTTTAATAATTTAAAGAATCAAAGTATTTCAATTCTGAATTTTTTCCTTCTTTTCAACCTTTCTGGATGATTTAGGTTACAGTTAAACTCTGATTAATGATAATTTAGGGTATAGTTAAATCTATCATTTTTTAATAATAATATATTAGCAAATAAAATCTTTGAGAAATTGAAAAAGAATACATTGTTTGTATCCAATAGATCTATAATTAATGGTTTTAAAGTTATATTTGCATTGTATTCTTGTTATTGTGATATTTACATTGTTTTAAGTAAAGAAATCTGTTTCTATGTCTATAATAAAATACTGTATATCATTTTTCCTATAACAGTTTATGAAAAAAATAAGATATGGCAAAAAAATATTATTAATTGACAAATTTCAGAGCAAATTTGCAATTCAGTTGCAATATGTTTTATACTTTAGTAGAATTTCTTTAAATAAATTTTTAATGAAAAAAATTATATATATATATATATGTAAGGCCGAACATCACTTATGTCTTTAAATTAATATATAATTGTTTTAAGAACATGATACTTAAAAAAGGGAATTATTAATTAAAGATTAATTATCAATTTATAATCACTGTAACAACGAAGAAGTGAGATAATTCATAAGGAATATTGTATATGGATATTCAAATGGGTAAAATAAAATACATATTGTAATGTTTTGTTAATAATAAATAAAACTTATAAAAATTTTTGCACATTTCTTTCAAATTGAGTAAGTAACACGAGTCAAAACTTACTCCCTATTTTCGAAATTAAACGACTAAAACACAAACAGAATATTAAGAACAAAATGTTATGAAATGTATTTAATAGTTAATTCAAAAAAAAATATTTTAGTGTTATTCCTCCTATTCATAAATTATGCAAAATTTTTAATTTATGAAGTTGCGAAATAACATATCATTAGGAATATTTAAATTAATAAAAAACGAAACATACACGAGTGACTGCTGAGTGGCCACTGAAAGACTGAATAATATAAAACGAAAATAACTTTCATGCATATGTAATTTTTAATATTTCATTTGTAAATACAATTAATAAAATGAGTGATTAGGTTCCTAATTATGTTATAATTGGAAAAATACAAACATAAAAATAACACTGTTATCTCTCATTAAAAAGAAAAATTATGTATTTGTATTTCTTATTTGGTATCATGAAAAAGCTAATAAAAGTAATTAAAATATTTAAATAAAAATAATTTTATAAGCATTTTCATCATTTTTTTTTTTTTTTAATTTTAATTATTCATTCTGAATATTATACTGGCCGTATGTTAAAACCTACATAAAATTTCAAAAAAGACAAATTTGTTCGTGCTGCCATCTGTGAGAAATTTAAGTATTCGTACAATCTACCGTCGATATTAAAATGAATAAGGTAAGTAAATGAATTAGACAGTTTAAAAAAAAATATGAGATAAATTCTCTTAAATACGAAATTAATAAATTAGTGCATAAAGGATTATATATAATTAATTTTATATATTTTTGTATACTTTCAAAAAGTTTTCAAATATTATTAATTATTATTATCAAATCCATTAAAGTATGCTTTTAGTGATGTAAAAGCCCCTTTTATTATTATATCATTTATATTTATGAAAATTTAAGGATTATTGATTGCACTTAACCTTAAAACCCTTTTTTAACCCTAAAAAGTCGAAGATGGGAAGTAAAATAAATAAAGAACTCAGAGAATTAGCGCAATGATATTCCCAATGTCTTGTGAAAAGTCATCCTTTATCAAATTTATAACAAGTTAGGAAAAAAATACAAATAGCAAATATTTAGATTTTATCTATTATTTAAATAAAGCTGTTTCAGGCTGGGAAAGTTTTTGAATTAAAATAAGCATTAATTTTGTTATCAAATTTATATCATGAAGTTAGGCTACCATATTAAAAACTGACAACATTTAAATGTTAATAACTTTTAACAGAATAAAATATTACTAATAACATTTATATCAATAGCATTTTTAATCCCTTTTTATTGATATATAACACTTTTTGATTACTTAATAAGATTTACAAGCTTTTTCTTGTCAAAACATTGGACAATATTTTGAAAAAAATATTATATTTCACTTCTTATATTTTTTAATTCCTTGATCTGATATTGAATTAAATTGTTTTAAAATTGTGATGTCTTTCTCTGTAGATTATTTTCAAGTTAATCGAAATAAGTATATATTTGCCTGTCACGATTTTAGCTATTTCACTTGTTATGCTATACTTTTCCATTCTACATCATGCCATTATGTACCCTTCAATATATCCACTTTTCCCCCCCCTTCTTTATACATCGGGCCTGATGATCCATTAACTGGGATTGATTAATGAAACCTTCTTGGAAAACTATTAGGGGTAACTGTAACAGATCATCAGGTTTTTCCCAGCCAGTCTAACTATTAATATGAAACAGTTACACGCGTCACATCTGCATCGAGTCTCCTGCTTTTTAAATGCAGTGACTGCAACAGGTGCATCCAGTGGATGGATTCGAACCCAAGTTCTTCAATGCACTAGTTGAACACAGAAGCGAGTTGTGTTCTTTAAATTTTTAAAATAATAATAAATACTAAACGTAATAAAAAGTTTTTTCCCAAAATTAAACATTACTCTCAAAAATTACTCTTATGCTAAAATTCCCAAAAATCAAATTTTGAAAACATATATATTTATAATAATTTAATAATATGAAAAACAGCCAAATGTTACTCCAGATAACATTATTTTCTGACAAAAAAAAAAAAATGTAGCAATGATTATATAATTACATAGAATGTTTTTTTTTTTTTTTTTTGGTTCAACAATTAATATTTAAAAGCCATCAAGATCAAAGTCTCAGATTAATTTTACAGACTTTATTTTTGAAGGGAAGTAAAAACATAAAAAAATATAAAGCCATGTATTAAGTGTAAATTATGAATTTTAAATTGATGTATTAGTAAATTATTTAATTTATATATGAAGGAATTTCTTTAATATATGAAAATATCAATTAATTCGAGTCTTTTAATTTTATTATTGACAACAGATGGCAGCACACTATAATTGTTTTTGTATATGTATTACATTTATTTGCATAGATAGCAGTTCATAGCAGTATTACACATCAATAGCACTCAATATTTGTTAACCTTTACGACATCCCACAATTTTTTTTCGTAATTTAATACCATAGAAAACTTGATATTTTATTCAACTGATTTTGTAATAGCAATGTTTTGAGTAATGCATTAAAATCCAACGATAACTTATTACAAAAAATTTCAATTCTATGTAAAAATAATACATGCTATAATGTCATTGATTATGATTGAAATGTGTAACCTGTTATTAAGAATATTTTTTTTTTCATTTGAAGAATATTTTTACGAGATATGCTTCATTTTGACAAGTCGACTTTCAGTATCCAAATAAAATAATAGAAAAGTCCATGGTAGCATAAATACATTGTGGTAAAAAGAACCACATTTAAAAATAGAAATTCTTTACCAACCACAGATGATTATTCATTTTGAATTTTTTAATAATTAAATTTGGGTTAAGAAAAAAATTTTCTTTATTATTTTTTGATGATTTTTTTTAACTGAGACCAGCCACGGTTAATTTAATTTTCTGCAATCGCAGATGACAGCTTTTCCAGACAGTTTTATAAATATTTGAGAAAAAAAAAAATTCATAGTAAATAAATTTTCTGGATTTTGAAAAATTAAAAAAAATTAACAATTTTTTTTTTTTTTTTTTTTTTTTTTTTTTTTTTAACAAATCAACAGTACTTATCATATTAGTATTGAAATAACATAACCGGCGAAAAAAATCAATAATTATTCTCGTAATATAATAATTATTCTTGTAATATAATCTATTTATCGATTATATTTATGAATCATAAATGAAATATGGGCATTATGGGAAACTATAAATATTTTTAAATATAATCCCTTGGATTTTCAAACATTTATCTAGAAAATTGAAGTAATTTAAATAAAGAGAAAAAATAAATGTTTTAAGAATGTAAAAAAATTTTTTTAATATTTCCTTTATATCGTTTTTTTTTTTTTTTTCCCATACGCATTCAATATGAAACTTGATATATTGTTTTTTAGTTTTCCATATCTTCAAATCTTATAAGAATGCAGGAAGACGCATACATGAAAAAAAAAAACAAACTGTATAGTAATTCATAAACTGAAATATTTCAAGATGACTAATATATAAATATTTCATTGTAAACAAAAAAGTAATATTTGTGAGTGAAATATTGTCAGATGTGGATATTTTCTTTCACTTTTCTTTACCTTTTCCGCCTTTGAATGCATTGTTCTATGAGCAGTTGAAATATTATCGGTCGAAAGTGATGAAACTTACGCCACTGTATTTTTTTTCTCTACGATGCGTCAGCGCTGTCCACTTAGGTAATACTCGATCTTTAAGATTTTAGAAAGAACGACGATTGCGTATTGGCACTCCACATTTGATTCCGAAATAAATTCGCTATTCCGATTTTTATCGAATAGTAAAAAATTTTACACAAAATGTGAAATTCAACTGCCATCATAATACATTCGAAATAACAAAATAATAATAATAAGATAAAATAAAAATAAAAATAAATAAAATATTGAGAACAAAAACAATAAAACACAGAATATATGACAAAAAAATTATAATAATGAGAATTAAATATTTACCTATGCATAGCTGAGAAAAAGAAAAAATTCGTAATGATTCGTTTTTAATCGAATAAGAACGCTTCTTTTTTGATAAGAAAATTAATTGATTAATTAATTAATTAATTCTTTTCAAGCTATTAAAGAGTCGTCTGCGTTTTTGCTTATTGCCAGCTTATTTTACTTTTTGCTGTATTTATTTTATTTTTATTTTTTATTTTGTCATATAGTTAAAAACGTAACACAAAATGTAAATTTCAATTGCCATCGTAATACATTCAAATTAAAATGATAAATAAATAAAATATTAATAATAACAACAATAATAAAACTTAGAATATATGATAAAAATTATAGTAATGAGAACTAAATATTACCTGATGCTTAAAAGAGAAAAAGAGAAAATTCGTAATAATTCGTTTTTATTCAAATAAGAACGCTTCTTTTTATAAAAAAAAAAAAAAGAATTGTTCTTCTCAAGCTGTTAAAAAGTCGTCTGCTTTTTTTTTTTTTATTGCCAGATGTTACCTTTTATTTGCCTACAAAAGAAATACGCCAAATGTTAAATAAAATAAATTTTGTGTCTCATAAACTATAAAAATTACAGATGTTCAAAAGGACAAGGATTTTTCTTAAACAATGAAATTCTAATTATTATATTATTAATTTAATAAAACTGCAATTTTTCTAGCAAATTAAGGATAAAAGGCGATTGCAGCTTTAGAAATTACATTAATTAAGAAAAAAATATATCTGTTTTTTTAATTTTCTAAAACTGATTAATCAATTAAAAATATGCAAAATTTAAACGTTTAAATACATTGACAAGTAATATTAAAAAAAAAAAAAAATTTAAGTCAATTCCTATTTTTTTTTTTTTCACTCTATTGCAGAAAGTCCTTAATAAAAATTTTCATTCATTTTTTTAAGTTCCTCTGGCGCCATCTATTGGTAGATATATGCAACTTAAATCTAAAAACTAAAATTAATTAATTAAATTTAATGAATGAGTTAATATTTTAAAAATTGTATTAAAATCCAGAGTCATCCACTACAGGTTTAAAAAAAAAATGTATTTGAACTTGAGTGGATGAATAAAAAGTATTTTATGAACGATTGAAAATTTAGACAAGATATATATAGGGAGAGTGTGAGCTAATAGAAGGAATTGAATTAAATTTAAAGTCACGGCATTTATTAATTTAACGTTTTTGATTTAAATAATTTCTGCTTGAATTTTTAATTCCTTAGAGAAAAATTTTTAAAGGTTGTAAAAAAAAAAAAGGACTATCATTTCAAATGTAACATATAAATGAGCTCCCCCATGAAACCCTGTAAATGAGTATAATTTTATATAATTGTTTTTTATGCAAAAAATATTTAATTACACTTTTGACATTAGTTATACCCTGTACCTCCATAAGATAAATAAAATCAAAAGATTGTAAGCAATAAATTTATTTATTTTATTGTTTTATTCTTTTTTATTTACGTTTTTAATTTACACCACTCGATAATGGTAATAAATAATTACAGAATAAGTTAAAATATTTCTTTGTGTAAGCTACCTACTAAACGCAGTCTGTATTAAAAAATATATATAAATATTTGTATATGTTTATGTACGTTGAATCCATTCATCAAAACAATTCATTCACAATCTTACGCAAAACTTTCATTGTCAACGGCCAAACGATTCCTTTCGTTTCGCAGGATGGAGGAGAGGGAGGGGTGAGAACAGGTGAGAAATTCTTCATCAAAGGATGTCCACAAAGACAAGACCGCCAGTGAAGCGCGTCCATCTAAGGGGAGGTTCAACGACTGACACAATGGGAGAAATCGTCTGCCCGCTTTTATCGTCTGCTTACCTGAGACCGGTCCACCTGGGAGATCCCAGGGTTGTTCTCATCTCCAGATAAAGCTTGACCCCGGGGCGACGAACCGCAAGCTTTTTCGTTTGGTTTGTTTCGCGGTAGGGATGACCGCTTCTGAATGAGAAACAACTTATTGTTTGTGAGGGGTTCTTGAGGAAAAACGATTTTAATGCTTCGGAAAGAAAAAAAAAAATTGTAATCCTTACTTCTTTACTTTTAATAAATTAGATTAATTTGTACCAAGTAGCCCATAAATATAAGTATTAACCCTTTCTTGATTTGTTTGTACATTTTTAACTTGTTCATTTGTTTCATTATTAGATTAATCTACATTAAATATTTACTTTTTCTTTTATTTATTTATATATTTTATTATTATTTATTATTATGTTTATTATTATGTTTATTTATTTTGTTTATTTCTTTAGTTATTTGTTTTTATTTGTTACTATTAGATTTGATTTATTATTAGATATATACTATTAATCTATACTAGATTAATCTATGGGGCCTGATGTCCGGGTGACTAGCGCTTTGTGCTCAGGTTTCGGGTTCGAGTCCAGGAGGTTCGAAATTCACTTTAAACCTTAGGTTCCGTTCTAATATGACTTTCGGGCGTAGGGCTACCCTGCCCTGTAAAAAAAAAAAAACATCTCGAAATCTTCTAGTAAGCAGACGGCCTTGTCCAATCGTAGGGCTGTTGCGCTAGTGAAGAAGAAGAACAAGAGAAGATTAACCTACTGACAATTGAGAAAATCCAGCTTAATCATTTGTTTCAAAATATGTTAGATAATTGTTTAAAATAATTCGTAAAATACTTTATAAAACTATACATAATAAATCCAACTTATTTATTTTTTAATAAACTAATCTGTAATAGTTTTTAAAAGCTATCATTTAATGTAGCTTATTTATTTACTTATTAATCAAATATTTTTGAGTTAAATACTCGTGAAAATCCATCAGGAGGAAAATTTATTTAATTATTTTCGTTGTTGTTTCTTATCCCACTAGATCGACAGCAACATCTAGACCA
The DNA here is from genome assembly GCA_021605095.1 of Caerostris extrusa. Lineage (NCBI taxonomy): Eukaryota > Metazoa > Arthropoda > Arachnida > Araneae > Araneidae > Caerostris > Caerostris extrusa. The sequence continues at coordinate 25,032 of BPLR01008844.1, read as the reverse complement.
AGTCCAAGTGTGATCTCATGGAAGGAGGGAAAGGGGGTAGCTTATGTTGTGGTGGAACACTAGCAGGTAGAAGTCTGACTTGGCTCCGTGTCGCTGAAGAAGGAGGGAACCACGGAGTTTTAGGGGAAACTACCCCGCATTTGCATATCGCATGGGAGAAAACCCGTCAAACTCCTACCAGGTAGTCTGACGAATGAGGTAAAATGCTGACCATCACAAACGCCATCGAGTCTCCTGGCTTTTTGAAAACAGTGTCTTCAACAAAGCCGCCAGCTGATGGAACCTCAGCCCTAATGCTCGCCAGCGGCGCATGCTTGCCACTGAACCGCGAGTCGTCCATTTACTTATGTTTAATTCCTGCAATGATATGCATAGATTAAGTTGACAATTTTGTAGACCAAAATTTAATTTTTATTTCTATATAATAACTCAGGCCATTTTTATAAGACATTTTCTTGCACATTTTAAAACAATTTTTTAGTAAACTGCTCATAGAAAAATTTTCCATATTGAAGGATTATTTTAATGTCTCATTCATTCAATATAGATACGAATCTCGATAGGAGTGAGTATTATGTTGAATATACACTTAAGATTCATTTTTGGAAGCTTATATTACATAAATTCCAAACAGTGTATCAATTGCAATCCCTGTAATGATTGGTTTGGTTTGATTACGGTCATCTTATGCACACGAGGGTTAAATAGACAGGGATCTACAGTTACAATGGATTCCGAACCACTACAAACATCCATGACACCACCGAGACTCGAACCCGAAACCTGTGATACCGACCGCCAGAGCGCTAGCAGGCGCCCTCACTGTAATGAAGTAAATTATTTAAAAAAATTTCTGTTGGAATGCAGTTTAACCCAAATATTTGGCGAAAAAATGTTTGAGGTGGATAATATGCCAAAATTGCGCATATTTTAAAATTGGGGTAAAAAGCGTGGCTAAAACCATAAATGTGGCAAATTTAGGGAATTTCGCTAAGATTATTGGTTAAATGACTCATAACAATAAAATTACTCATAACAATTTGCATTTTTTATTTACAATCTAGGAATTAAAATTTAAATTTAAACAGGATTAAAATACATTTTAGATACAACTTACAGATAATAATGGAAGGCATTTCACTGTGTTTACTCTGAATATCACGTTTCAAGGAAATGTATAAAAATCTATAAAATAAATAATAGCAATGCCAAAAGGTGCAATTTTCATTTTTATTGCAGAGTTCTGCATTTCCTCACGAAGTGCGTGTTTTATGACGCTGCATTTCAGGTTTGCGGACCCCTTCAGGAAGTAGACAACCTTATAAATAAAAGAAAAACCCAACTATATCGCTGAACAGCAATTTTTGTTTGCATTACGGCGAAGTTTATCGATAAACATGCGAAAAGGTCGCTTAAATCTGCAAACGATAATCTGATTTTCTTTTCGCTTATTCGAATTTTTCGAACGAGATCACGAATGCGAATGCGTGATGGAATAATAAAGTTGTTCTTTTTTGGTTTTGTTTGTTTAGTTAGCAAAAAAAAGAAAAAATGATACATTGGCATTGAAAATAAAATTATTTTTGGAATTGAAAATCTTTATTGATAAAAACTGTTTAACAAATTACGAAAATTTTTTAAAAACTCAGATCTGTTGCCATTCGCGAAATACATTTCGAATAATTATGAATGGAGTGAAATAATTAAGCAAACTTGTTAGCAATCAACCAATGCCTAGATAAGATAGTATTGTAAATGATGAAAAGTGTATTTTGAAATGATTCTGATGTATATTCCGACAAGAAGTTCAGGCAATAATTTCTGATGATCAGAAAATTATGTTTAATCTAAGTTTCAGCTACCATCGTTCTCAGCATACAGTCTCGAAATGATAATTGACTTTTCATATTTTTTTCTTGTTTGGAAAAGAAAATATAAAAGCCCCTCATTAAAATGAGCTGTCAGATATGTCTTGAGATATAATTTTATTTATTCATTTATTTTATTTTTATTTATTTTTATTTATAATTTTTTTAGTTTGATTTTTTTAGATTGATAAAGATGCAAAAATATGAAAGATACAGCTGATGAAACTAGTTAACATTGCATCATAAAATATTTCTGTACATCTCAAATCGGGATAATTTTTTTATTTCTTTTCCGGCCATGAGCAATTCGCCAATTAATACTAAAGGCATAACAGTACTCTCCGGGAGGGATTTTAAGGATTAACTGACCAGCATTTACGTATCGTAGGGAAGAAAACCCGAAAAATTACCACATGCAACCCGACTATAGATGCGAGACGTTTTATACACATTGTCCCAATTGTCATCGAATCTCCTCTCTTTTTGAAAACGACAACAACGCATCCAGCAGATTCAAACCTCAGCTCTCCTTTGTCCGCTAGCCCGCACTTTGCCGCTAGCCCACTAATCGGGCAATCCGCATAACTGAACTTTTCAGAACTTTGATTCGATTTAACATTGGGGCTTGATAGGACACTGTTAGGAATCTATACGAAATCTAGTGTCAGCAGCTAGTAAATAATGCAGTAAATCTATAAAAGCTTCATTTTCTATAAGAATGATTTTATTATTTTTATAATAATTTTTTTTTGTTGCAATGCAGCTGGCAAACACTTAGACAGCTTGGTCTTGGATGTCTTAAGGCAAGCGCTGCACAGACGTTACTCACTTTGCATTACCCAGGCGGCGCGTGTAACTTCAAGATACAGATGCGGAGTAACAATGCCCCCGCAACGCTCTACGATCCTATTAGGACCGGGACCTACGGTTTAAAGTGGATTCCGAACCACTACAAACATCCATGGCACCGCCGGGACTCGAACTCGAAACCTGTGGTACCGAGCGCCAGAGCGCTAGCCACTCGGCCATTCAGGCCCATTTTTATAATAATAAAACCTTTATAAAATCGTTAATCGTTAAATCGTTATCCCCCCTCCCTTTTGTCTCTATGACTCCATGGATTCAGTAGAGTTTGTATACAGCGCAAATTTGTAGAGTGCGCGTTTTCCGGTTTTTAAAAACAACCTCTTGTGTGATTCATTAAAATTTAAATAACATATGGCAAAGCGGGGAGACAGCAAGCTTGCGGAGGGCATTGTTTGGTCCATGGACAGCGATGCTTGCTATAGGATTACAAAGCAGGTTTGAAAGCGGCAGGGAATTTGGAAGACGGAAAAATGCAGGCAGCAAGGCAATTAAAAATTTATTCTAGATTGAAATTTTAAATTGTTATTGTAAACTAAAAACTCGCATTATGTTCTTCATTTCATAGGGAAACCTCCTAACTAATGTTGAAGGGCTTCTTTTTAATCTTGATTGATAGTGTGTCTGTCAAAAGGACAGACACATTATCAATCCAAGAATTTTAAATTCTGAAACGCAGATTTGTGCTCACATTTTATAAAATCTAGTTTTATAGGATGGTGTCATATTTTTGTCGTCATCATGGATGTTATAACAAGGCAGTTAATAGTTATAAGCAACAATCACCAACGATTATAAGAAATTACAAAGCAACAATTGCCAATAATTATTGCTTAACGACGTCCCACATAACAGCAAATACTACTTTCATCATAACTGACTCGACAGCCCGTTGTGGGTCTTGGCCTTCTTTAAAAGATCCAGCCAGGCTGTTCTCCTCTTAGCCGTGGACCTCCAGTTTTGATCTTAATAACATTAAAATGAGAGTCTAAACAGTCTACTCATCTCTTTTTCGGTCTTCCCTTGGTCGTTGTCCAAAAGGTTTTAAATACTACTTTAACAAATTAATATTTTATAAATCATAGAAAAAAAAGTAACTGAGAATTGTAATGTAAATCATGGTATAAGCTTCTGTTTACAGTTTTTATATATACTTATTTTCATATTGTAGTATGCAGGTTGGGCAACCTGATTGTGACTGAGTGTGGTTGGTTTGAGACACTTAAGACTAAGATTGAGAACTCACAGCTTTATTGACACACGCACAAACATCACACACGTACAATTAGAGACATATACTGTTTAACACATTTAAAGACGGATAATTGTAGATTCGTGGAAAGATTCCATTTTAAGTCGAAAACCCGCAACTCGGATACGCGCCGGGTGCGCGAAATATACAGGTGAGAGTGTTGGTACTCCAGGTGACTCTCCAAGTGAGAGTCTGTTGGCAAACTAATACGCCGGGATGCGCTAAATATATTTCCTCACGGGATGAGAGACTATAAACTAAACCTTTTTCAGGCTGCACTGAACTTCCTCTTGGGTGAAAATCTCGAGGGCGACTGACCATTTCTCCTGAACGCCACAGGGGGCTGTTGAGAGTGCGTAGGAGAAAGAATGGTTATAATATTTTATATTTTTATATTCTCGTGTCCCAGTTAGAATAAAAGAAATGTAATATATGAAAAATAATTAGATAGCCACAAACAATTCACCTAATGATTCATCTGGTAGAACTTTGAAAGGTAAATACGCCTCATTCGCGTGTCATATGAAATAAAACTCCCATCAAGTAGCCTGACTATCAATGAGACGTTTCCATAAGTTAGCACAGTCACAGTCGAGTCTGAATCTGATATACTAGTATATAGCCTCCTGTAAACTAGTCCGCATGATGGTCAATTGGCTAGCCGTTAGTACCACAGGCTTCAGGTTCGAAATCCACTTTAAGCTGTAGGTCCCGGTTTCATATGACCGTAGAGCGTCACAGAGCCCAGTCATACTCTTCTTACCCACATCATTCCCAAACTATACAGGGGCAACTTAGCTCTATCCACAGTGATGTGGTGTGGTGGTAGTAGTAGTAGTAGTGGTGGTTCGGATTTCCACGTTAAACTGTAGGTCCCGGTCTAATTTGCCCAAAATGTGCACAAAATGACGGTAGAGCGACAACCAAAACCAAACCAAACCTGTATACTAGGTGCATGCATATTACTAGGTCATGAGCCACCCATGATAATCGAATCACTTAAAACGAAGAGAAATTTCATTAGTGATGACAACTGTATGTGCGACTATGACCAGACAGTGTTAAAATCGATACGAAATTTGTCAAGAAAAAGTTAGATAAAAAACCGACACTGACGTCAAGACAGAGTTTCGCCAAAGTGCGTCACTCGCACGAGGGCGAGGGAGCCTGACGCTCCCTCACGTCAGCCGAGTGACGGCTCTGCGAACTCCTTCCGTCATCTGATGAGGAGAGCCACTTCGGGGAGGATTCCTCTCGAATGCGTCGCCGCCCGCCCTTGAAACGCGCGAAAATAAACTCCCCGCGGTGGAGACGCCTTTCACCTTCCCCCCAAATAGACTCGCACCTGCTACCTGTCGCCAACTTCCGTCGAATGCACCACGAAATGATCGTCTGCTGATCCACCGTCCTGCAGGTCTCATAATAATTGGAATAATTGTTTCGCGACACCATGCGTTCCTTTTTATTTTAGACATACGATAAGCTTATTAAAAAAAAAAAAAATAAATAAAAAATTAAAATTAAACTTTTTACATTTTAAGAAAGAAAATATTTTTATATTTAAAATCATTTTATTCACTGCACTTATATTTTTGTCCATTACATTATATAGTCGACTAAAAAAAACAAAACAAGTAATATAAAAAACTTTTATACTTTATATTTATTTTACAGCCCATAATTAAAAGATTTAGCTCTTTTCCGAAAATGATATTTGGTTCCTTTTTCAAGATACTTAACAGTTTCAATCATCAGTTATCATTTCTTTTCAAAATATGGTTTACAATGCCCACCATTAATAAAAGTCGAACACTCGTTTACTTGCACATTAACAAGTGCATGTTAAAATTCCCTCACGAGATTAAAACAAGTAATATAAAAAAAAAATTTAAGTCAATTCCTACTTTTTTTTTTTCACTGTATTGCAGAAGGTCCTTTATAAATAAAGTTTAAATTTTCCTCTTACATCTGGCGCCCCTGTTGGTAGATACATGCAACTTAAATCTAAAAAAAATAAATAACTAAAAACTGCATTAACATTAGCGTCATGCACTACAAGTTCAAAAAAATGTATTTGAACTTGAGGGAGGAATAAAGAGAGTATTTTATGAACGATTGAAAATTTGAACAAGATATATATAGGAGAGTGTGAGCTAATAGTAGGAACTGAAAAGAAAAAAAATTTTGCATTTTTAATCAAAGAGAAATTTTAATAAAGAAAATATTTGTTTAAAAACATTTTATTTACCCCATTTTATATTTTTTCATTATATTATATAGTCGACAGGGGTCTGAATAACCGAGTGGCTAGCGCTCTGGCGCTCGGTATCCCCAGGTTTCGGGTTCAAGTCCCGCCGTTGCCATGGATGTCTGTAGTAGTTCAGAATCCACTTTTAAGCCGTAGGTCCCGGGCTAACATAATCGCAGAGCATTGCAGGGGATATTGTTAATCTGCGTCCGTAGTTTACCCTCGAACTTCATGCACCTCCTGGGTAGTGCTAAGTGAGTAACGTCGGTGCAGCGTTTGCCTTAAGGCATCAAAAACAACTGTCTAAGTGTTATTAACAAATATATATAGTAGATTAAAAAAACGATTAGACATCATCAACAGCTTTAATACTTATCATTAGAGCTTCACATAAGTGGTAATGTTAGAAATGGCTGCTGTTGGGTGATACTAAAAAGTTGTGTGATATTGCTACAGGCAGATCATCATCAGTATTAATCTTGTGTTCCATGAAAGGATTAGATTCTTGCCCTGGTTAAAAACATTTTTCATATTTAATTTAAAAGGCATTGAGTTCCTGTTGTTTAGCAGAGAAGGTGCCTTTAGCCTTCATTTTCACTAAGCTCACAGGGATGTGCATCAATTTTCACTGCCAAAAAGAGCATTCATTTCGGGTAATATTTTAATGAAGTTGTGCTTTATTCGAGGAATTCAAAAATATTCTATGGAAACATAAATCTTCTAGAGAGATATTTTATATATTCTATAGAGATATTATATGGATATCTATATTTCTAGATTCCTATATGGAGATCTAGGATGATCTCTGCTGCTCTTAAGAAATCTTTACCTAGAAGTGTATGGTTCCTTTAGAGTTTTCAGTGCTATTATTTCTGTTGGAATAATTCTACTTTGCACGCTAATGTTCACAACTGTAGTGAGTATCTCTGTTTTTGTATTCATCCATCTGCAAGTATCATGTCAATGGTTTCAACGAAAGACAGAGCATGTTCTTTTTTAAGACGATATAGTTTTTTTCCAGCCACCGAATGTCTAGCACCTGTTTCACTGTTGCTTGAGTGCTACAAAAAAGAAATTTCGATAATATTCACCGGATCCATGGAAAAATTGTAGTGGTTTTGACTGCTCCTAGTTTTTTCTTTGGTGTATTTACACGTCAAGCATTTAGATTTTATGACACATAGTGCTCCACAGCCATAGCAAGGGATAGCAAGAGAGATTTCTGACACTTGGTACTATTTTTGGTTTCTCTTCCTGTCCTGTTAAAAAAAAAAATTTCAAAATATTTCGAGCTAGCAGTTAATTAACCATTTAATTAATCAACTATATTGTACTGTAAATCAGTTCCCTTCTAGCCTTTTTCCAACAATATTATTTATGTGAAGATCTAATGATAATTACTAAAATTATTAAAGGTGTCCCATTTTCATTTCTGACTGTACATATAAAATTAGTGTATTGTGAATAATTTTTTTTTTTTTTATTATTTTTCTGCCCCCGCGACCAAGTTTTAATGAGCATATGCGACAATGGTTTTCAAAGGTTTTTTTATATCGGTAGGATAAATTAATGAAAAGGTGATAGCTGGAGATCTGTTCTGTTCTAATAAAAATTAAGCCTTCCAATTGCAGAAACTAGCATTTGTAAAGTTTCAGTACTTCCCGCGGAAGAGATTTAAAAACATTTACAACAACGAGGAATACAAAAAAATGATTCAATGATTCATTTACAAAATTATCATTTGGGGAGGCTGAGGGTTAAATTAGTAAAAATGATTATAGGTCCTTGAGTCATTCTAAATTATTTCAAATCAGGTAGGTTAATAGGTTCTACTCTTTTGCAGTTTTCATTGTCTAAATGCTCAATACGAGACAGTTTTAATAATAATTTGAAACTAATAAGTAGTGCAAAAAATATTAAATAGTTTGAAAAATATTTCGTGAAGCAAAATTAAATTTTTTTTCCTATTAATCATTCTTTTTACAGTCTTTTTTTAATATATATAATTCTTGAACAAATATTCTGGCTCTATATATGCTAATATTATCTTACTGTCGTTTATGTATACACATAACAAACAGTTTTCTTATAATCAAGTTTTCAAAGGCGAAAAATACTGCATCACATTTGTAAAATGGAAAGAATTACCGAATCAGCTCTCTGTGTTTAAACCATTATTATTTTTCACAAACAGTTTAGTTTAGTTTTTATCGTTTTTGCGAAAATAAGGTAAACCCACCAGAAGTAAAAAGTAATGAAAAATCCATTGGTAATCGAATGCAATTTATGATGAAAAGCTATTCTATTATTAGATCTAGAATCTAATTTTTAATCTAAACCAAATAGAAATAATAATAATAATAAGCAGCTAGAATATTAACTATTGTATTTCCTGGTATCCTATTGAATGAATAAAGAAAATGGTTATTATAATCAAGAAAGTACAATTTATTACAATAGATCCCCAAATAAAATGAATTTCCATTTAAATTGCTTCTTATATTCTTGTTTCAACTTTTGGATACCATAATACACATTTCTTTTCACTATTTTGCATTCTTTCGAATAGTAGCCACGGGAAACATCGCCCGTATTACTCACCTAATTTAAATCCCTTTTATTCATAAAGAAAAAAAAAATGTTACAACTATAAACGAAATTCACTACCAGAAAAAACCGTTGGCACTAAAAATAATTTCAATTGCGATGCAAATCTTAACCCGAATACAAAAGATAATGACGTGCAAACGGCCAAAAGCAGAAATTTGCAAGCTGCCCCTTTTCATACCAGAAGAATGACTTCGTGATAACGCGTGGGCGTTTTCTGTTTCCAGATCTGTAGAAGCCCAAAACCAGAGTTCTGATCCCCACCCACGATATTTTTTCGTCTGGGGTTCTTAAAATATTCGAGTTTCCGGATTGTTCTCACAGACCTCTTCCTCGAATGATAACCTTCGCATTGAATCGCTGACCCTGCCACTACCAGAACAGTAACGGGTTGTAATGGAATATGACGACCCTATTGTATCCGTGCAATTTTTAGTTCTAGAACTTATCACGAAGTGTTCTATTTACATGAGTTCTTGAAAGAAGATAAGTTTACATTTTGGTTAACAACAGAATTCTTTTTTTCATTCTCTTTGTGCTATAAGTTGCCTTGCAGAACAATTTTATTCGGTTTCTGTGCCAATAAGAATAAAGGCAATGACAAATCTATTTTCACACTTTTGTAAAATTATTAGTTTCTTTTTTATTTTCCGAATGGCAAGTTTACAGGACAACAGATTTCATAAAAAATAAATACTAAGAACTACATAGAAACAAATGACATCAGTTAATCCAACGACTTAAGTCTGGCAATCCAGTAATGCTTCCATACAGAAACAGGAGGCAGTGCAGAACAGGAAGCAAGGTGAGACATATCCATTTCTTCCTGGTTATCACACGGGAGACAAGAGAGGGTCAGCAGTCAGTTGAATTCTGTGAAGGTGCTTGTGGAGACAATCGTGACCACAGAAAAGCCGTAGCAATGCCACCGATTTTCTCTAGTTCAAAGGTGGCCAACCCGCGGGCCGCATGCGAACCGCCTTGAACACTTTTTCCGGCCCGTGAGATTTATCACATTTTACAAAATATATTTATTTTATAATGCCCAAAGTAGTGAAAAACTATTAAAAAATTACACTATTTGCGCATCCATAGATTAAAAAATTAACTGTTAAAATTATGAGAAAAAATTAACTTTGATTTTTAAATAATATTCTTCCGCAAATAAATATCGCACTAGTAAAATAAATATTTTTAATGATTTCCTTCTTTTATTTAATTTATATTTATATATTTTTTATGTTTCATTTTGAGTGTTATATATTTCTTTACAATGTGTTTTTAGTACCGTTATTATTATATTATTTATGTTTACATTCAAGAATTACAATAAACACAATAATAACAACTCATTATGCTTCAATTTTCACTCCGAAAAATGTCTATAGTGGATCTAAATCTATTATAGGAATATATAATTTTTACATGTGGCCCGCAAAGTTAAGATTCATTTCCAAAGTGGCTTGCAAGACCATTTGAGTTGGCCACTCCTGTTCTAGGCCATTCAGGGATATCATGAATAGCATCGTACCAGGACTTGTGACTATTTCTAGCAGCAGCATGCTTAAAGAAGGAACACTTGAGGGTCTTTTTAATTATCCTCTTTTTTTTGTATTGGGACAATCCACCTGCGTTCTACTACAGAACTCTTAAGAAACTCACACTGAAAGCCGTTTTTGTAGATAATTTTGCCATATCAGATGTTGCCCGGAATGCACCACGTCTTGGTAGATCTACGTTGCACTCCATAAAAGCATTAGTAAATGTCCCATTTAAAATTTCATTTCTTATGTTTTTTTTTTTTTTTGTGAAATTAGAGGTGCGTAAAAATTTGTTTAAGGTTTAAAAATAAAATTCTACATTTTACGGCAAACAATTTTCCTTCACAATAAAAATTTCAATGAAATAATGAAAATATTATTAATTTTACTAGAAATGAATTTCGATACAAAATAAATGCATTGCGTGTTTTTATTTCTATTTTGTTGTATATTTTGATGTATATTTTTTAAAATGTCATTTAAAAATAATTAAATATTACTTATTTTATTATTATTTATTATTATTCATTTTTAAATTAGTTAACATTTCTTTAGGATTTTGTGTTTTGTGAAAATGCGCGCTTAATTCCAATTTTCTTAATCCTTTCCTATATCTGGCAACACCTAATCAATCCTTTCGTATATCTGGCCACACCTATTGCAGTGTATCAGCAGCGCCCTCTACATACTGACTGATGTTCCTCATTAGTGGCCAAGGGCTACTGAATTGGTTGAATGTAACGTCTTTCCTTTTTCTGTTATTAACTTCATGATGTTTGTCAGTATGTAAAATAATAAATAATTGTTACGTAACTTGGGCCCATCATAATTAACCCTATTCTCCCCTTTTTACGGCATTATTAATCAAAATCGATTTTGTCAGTTAGTAAATAAAAAATAAGAATTTATAGATTAAAACAATGTTCATATCAAACTCCATTAAAAAACCGAATCCATTTTCTCTAGAGAGCTAACTTCGGCGTACTATTGGAACTATTCTCAGTTATAAAGGCATATACTTACAAATAAATTAAAACTTATCAATATATTTTTGTATAGTAATAGTAAAAAATTGTTCAACAAATATGTGTTTGAACAAGCCGTTTTTTACAAGCTTTCTTTTTTACTATGTAAACAACTACAAAAATTAATTACAAAAAAATACACGAATCAGCTTCCATTCTTAGCAATTATATTAATAGCAAGGCCAGTAAAATTTTTTTTTTTTTTTGAAGAAATGTCCCATTTAGATCTTTGCAAACTGAGAAAATCCAGTTTTAACAAACAAACGTTAATTTATTTATATTGATCCAATCAACCCAATTCATATTAAAGTAAAATACTAAAAGTCTTTTACAAAAATCTATTCAATTACCATAAATGGCATAAAATCCAATCATAAAATATTTTTCTGGTTTACTTAAAAGGAAGTTTTCTATTTATAAACATCAAAGTCGATAGGGGTCATTTTATTTCAATCAGCGATTGAAAGCATTTCATTGTGAATTAATGAACAATTGTTTGTTACATAAACGTTTAAGCCTTATTTGACCTATTTTTGGATATTTTATATTTTGGACCTATTTACCAAATTAATTATAAGAAAACAATTTATTTCATTGTATAGCATAATAGTATGCTTCTTTCATAAAAAAATAACCCATTCAGCTACAGAAATAGAATAAATTTTTCTTTTGTAAATAATTATTATATGAGATTTAAAAACAGTAAAAGATGTTAATAAAATGTTTTTATGTTAAATTGAACATTGTATTCAAGGTCAAAACCCACATCGTTCTTTAATGCCAGTTGTAAAATAACAAGCAATTGTTGTTACAGAAACATTTGTGTTATATTACTTTTAATTTTGGCCAGGTTAAATCATTAATAATAATGAATCACTTTAGTTTATAATATATAAGTCTCGACATTGTGTACAAATGATGGGGAACATATACAGGATGTCTCTAGAATATCTAGCATAAATTGCAGGTTCAGTTGCTAGAATATCTTCAGCAGAGGGAGTGAAAAAAAGGCATGATACAGTCAAATGAGTCATTTTAATTATTAAACTTTTTTTCCTATAGGAGCTCGAATGAGCAACCGCCAAGAGTAAATCAAGATTCACAGCAGCGGTGTATAGATTGTCATACATTAGCAAAAATGTTAAGAATGTCACTCACACTCTAGATATCCACCTATAATGGCTACTAGATCTTCATCAATTGGTCATCTGACAATCTGGCAGCCAGATCTTCATCATTTGGTCCACTACTACTACTATATCATAAAACATCACTGTGCCTAGAACTGAGTTGCCCTCTAGACAGTTTGCGAATGAGATGGGTGAGAGAGAGAAGTCTGATTGGCCTATGTGACGTTCTACGGTCATATGAGACCGGGCCCTAGGGTTTAAGCGGATTTCGAACCGCTACAAACATCCATGGCCCCACCGGGATTCGAACCAGAAACCTGTGGTACCGAGTAATTATATCTTCACCATTAGGCAACTGACAGTCTGATCACTAGATCTTCATCAATTGGTCATCTGACAGTCTGACAACCAGATCTTCATCATTTGGCCAACTGATAATCTGACCACTAGATCTTCGTTATTTGACTGATAGACTGGCAACTAGATTTTCGTCATTTAGTCAAGTGACAATCTGTCCATTAGATCTTCACATATCTTCTTCATATCTTGAAACACGTCAGTCAAGCTCTTAATATATTCAAACAAGGAGAAATCCGTACATGTCAAAAACTGATGAGTATGGTGATATACTGTAAATAGCGTCGAGGTAATTTTTGATTTTCTTGCTGAAATGAGCTGGGGCTCTATGGTGCTGGAATCCCATTCGTGTGTAAGCAGCTAGAATAACATCAGAAAAAAAGTTACAGCAAGATATCTTGTAGAAAACGTGCTATATATGTGACCTAGAAATTACCTATATGTGGCCTAGAAATATGGATGATATACCAGCCCTATTATTAATGTCCTCCAATTTATGAGTCGCTTCTGTCTTATATTACTGTCGGTGAGCACTATTGGGAAACGTTCAACCATTAAAACGTAAATTTCCTTTGAATTTACCCACCTTTTCTCACTTATCTGTTGTTTACATCTTCCTTGCGTACTACAATTTACACGCGCCATTTCTGCATAATCATCCCATTAAAAATCAATTTATTTCCGTGCTGCCTTTTGGTTTTTACACAATATTTTAAAAACTTTTAACATTTCTAGTTTTATTGCAACAAATGCATGTGCAGGATATATGCATGTGTTCAGAAGTAAGATAATTTTTTATATTTAATCCATTATATACAGAACTTCGAATGTAATTTCAATGAAACGGTTAAGGAGTAATTTCAATTATGGAGGAACTTGAGGGTTGATATAATTTTACACAAAAAATAAACACATAACAGTTACTTTGACACAGAGGAAATGATTTAGAGATTCTTTTCTCACAATAACCTCTAGATTATGTTATATAAGATAAGATAAGATCTGGAGAACTGGCTGGCAGGCCATCTGGCAAATATTTTAACTTTATGAAAATTTATCGACTTAAGATTATCCCCACATGACCATATTTAAAAAAAAATGAAATCAGGATTAATTTCACTCTTGCCAAGGGGAACATAGACTCCAAATTGTAATCCTGCACTTTACTATAAACATAACATCTTTCCAGGACATGAGTCCATAGTACTAGAGGCTGTTTGACTATCCTAATCCGTAGTGGTATCTTTTTCTGCAGAGACCAGGAGAGAGATCTGTTCTGGAAGAACTCTTATTGCTGCTCCCAGCAAAAAGGGGAATATCCGTTTTCACATTGGTCATAGGCTCTTTGATAACACACACATACTCTTTATGGATTCAGTATTGCCAGAAGCTTCACATGGAGGAGATGAGATTTGATATTTCTTCCTTCCAGCCACCTGGCCTCTATTTGTTATACATGCCCGAGAGCAATCTCAGCGGACTTTGCTCACTCTTTGACTCTGTCAGGAGTAATAGACTCGAAACCAGACCTTTAGATCTTTGGACCAGATTAACTGCGTCTAATTGGGAGGCCTTCCACTTCTTCGGATGCGCTAATTGTTGAAAAACAACTTTTGCGTTGGATTTGGATCGTTATATCTGAAAAATCCAATAATCCCCGGCTTGATAACCTGGCTGCTTTTATAATTTTTACAATATCAGGTTCTTTTGATTTGTGCACTTAAAATTTTATGGTTATATTGTATTCTGTAGACATCGCTTTGCCTAAAAGCATAAAATTTATTAGAATATTTTTCTTTTAAAATTAAAAAAAAATTAATCAAAATTAAAAAATCATTGCAATGATTATCATTATCCAAATTTAAATCATTATTTCAAAAGAATTCAAGAATTAAGGCTGTTATTCAATAATCAACACAGCTCCCCATGTAGAAACGTTATTGCATTTCAGTCCCCAGCAATGTACGTCTTCGTAAATGCAAAAGGGCCTAAGCTGCTAACTTAATATTCAGCAAAAGGTTTGGCAGATCAGGATTTTCCATTTGACCGGGCGCTCTTGGTCTTCCATCAAAGTATCACCCTCTGTGAATCATTTAAAAGCCATTTTCCCGACTCATTCTCTACTATCAACTGACCTTTTTCTGTAAAACGTACCAAAATTGAATTTTGGAGTTCATCACGCTTTTCTTCCATTTACAACAAAAAAGCTGAAATGTCCCCTAAATGTTTTTCTACCAACAAGATGACAGCGCATCAGATTGCTTTAAAAGAGCTACATGCTAATCACATAGCGAAGCGATCGGCACGGGTAAACATCAAGAGCAATGACACAAAAAGCAGTTATCAGTCTGAAATTCGGCATCTAAGCAAGCATATTAAGTTACGCCATTTCGAAGTGATAAGAAAATCCGTATGCATTAAACAGATCTACAAAATAAATACAAGGGCATCTTTTTAGCTAACATTCTTTGAACATGAGTGTTTGGTTTAGTGAGAAATATATTCTAACTTACGTATTTTCAACAAAAGCAACCTAAAAACTTGTTTCATTAGTACATTTTTCATACCAGCTTTTTTTATTAAATAAGCTTAGCTTTGGGGATGATTTAAAAGCGTAAAAGACATTATTGCTTTGTTGTCAAAGCAAAAATATAAATCTTTTGAAAAGAAAACGAATGTCCCTTCAGTCCAAATATGCAAATGGATCAAGAAGATTATTTATCAAAGACATATCACAAGCTTATTATTTTCGAACAAAAAGAGTTCATATTATGGGAATATACACCTCCTTTATTGCAACAAACACAATTATAACGTGCATTACATATTATTATGTTTTATCATTCATCATTCCCGGTTCTCTGACCCGTTGTTTTCCAGATTGATGATGAATTCAATTCATAATAAATAAGAAAATATATAAATCCTTTAAGAATAATCCATTTATATTGTCACAAATAGAATTGGGCTTCTTCATAAAAGAGAATCCTTCTAACTTTTTATGGACACCTTCGACGCTAAGCCATGTTTCTGATCATGGGAACATAAAAGCATTATAATGCCATAAATAATTGCCACCATTTTCATTGCAAATTAATGCACATCTTTCGTCCTAATTATCTCCTTTGCTTGTGGCACACGTCTTGATCGAGAAGAACATTCCAAACAGGAACAGCAACAAAGCACTCGTTCAGGCTCTTTATTGTTCGAAGATTAAAGGGGACGAGTCCAAAATGCAACATGGACTCAAAACACGTTGAATCATTTTTCTTACTTTCCGGAGCCAATGACGCAAGGGAACCATAAAACATCTTTTCGAATGCTGGACCGGTCAATTCGATGGATCATGGATTAAGCTTTGCAACCCTCTTAAACCTGTATTCGCGTGCGGTTTTTCGATATCCACGCGAGTAGTTTATCTGGAATCCCACGCTATTATCGTTTGAGGCCAACGGTTCTTGCCATGTTGCATTCCTCAAAATAAGGTATTATAATAAGAAGGAAGACAAAAACGTTGTATTGTTCTCAGAGGTAATTTACGATCATTCCGGATCTACTTAGTTTCAGGTAAATTAAAAATTGAGTTATAGCTTAAAGTTGGACGTCTGAATCACAAGAAGTAATTATAATACTCATCCTCGATTCAAGGTTCACTTCGATCGTGGTTTTGATGTAAATCAAGGAGCGTTTTTAATTCTTGATTTGTTGTCATGCGATTATGATATTTTCTAGGCCATCCTTTTCAAACTATCAGATTTGACATGCATAGATTTCTCTATCCAACATATACATGAAGAACTTGACCTACATGTTTCAAGATATGATGATGAAAATGTGCCTGAAGATCTAATTGACAGAATCGGTGATAAAAGATGAATATCAATCCCAGTGGAAAGACGTGAATTGACAAATGTCGTGATGGCCAGTGGTCGAACCCGCGCTCGGTACCACGGGTTTTTCGACAGTGCTGCCATGGATGTTTGTAGTGCTTCGGAATCCACTTTAGGCCGAATGTCGGTCTCATTTGTTGACTGAGCCACAAGTGTCACAGGGAAACCCAATCAGACTTCTTCTCACACATCTTCCCTAACTTACTTAAAGGGCAACTCAGCTCTAAGGCACAGTGATGTGGTGTTGTGTAGTAGTAGTAGTAGTAATTGACCAAATGATGAAGATCTGGCCAGACTGTCAAATGACCAAATGACGAGATCTGAGTGACCGGGCGAATTGACCAAATGACGAATCTAATGGCCAGATTGTCAATTGACTTAAGAAATGACGAAGAAGATCTGAGTAGCCCGAAGACTTTGTCGAGTGATAAATGACGCGAAGATCTGGTGGCCGACTGTCAAATGACCAAATGACAGCGAGATCTGGTGGCCCGACTGTCAAATGACCAAATGACGAACATCTGGTGGCCCGACTGTCAAATGGACCAAATGACGAATCTGGTGGCCCGACTTTGTCCAAGCCTGACCAAATGACGAATCTAGTGGCCAGACTGTCAAATGACAAATGACGAATCTGAGTGGCCAGACTGTCAAATGACCAAATGACGAATTCTAGTGGCCCGACTTTGTCAAATGACAAATGACGAATCTAGTGGCTCATTCAGCTCAAATGACAAAAATGACGAAGATCTAGTGGCCCCGACTGTCAATTGACCAAATGACGAAGATCTAGTGGCCCGACTGTCAAATGACCAAATGAATCTAGTGGCCGACTGTCAAATGACCAAATGACGAATCTAGTGGCCCGACTGTCAAATGACCAAATGACGAATCTGAGTGGCCCGACTGTCAATTGACCAAATGACGAATCTAATGGCCCGACTGTCAATTGACCAAAGGACGAATCTAGTGGCCAGACATCAAATGACTTCCAAATGACGAATCTAGTGACCAGACTGTCAATTGACCAAATGAGACGAATCTAATTGACTGAACTGTCAAATGACTTCAAATGATACAGCGATGATCTGAAAGTAGAAGCCCAGACACAATCAGGTGACCAAATGATAAAGTTTTGACTGTCACATTATCAGTTGGACATGATCATGTAGTAATTATTAGTGTTCACAAAATGTGTATGGTAAATAAAAAGAGGTTTATGAAAGAAAATTAAGTGAGATTTAGAAAAAAATGGAAGGAGAAAGTGAGGAAAATAATTTTGTCTATTCTATATATTTTTCATCAGAAATCTCACCACTTGCGTTTTGGCTCTTATTCAACTGCAGAACAGAATATTTCTACTAAAGTGGAAATTGCTTCTATCATATTTGAGAGGAGGGCTCTTTCAGGCTAATAGACTTTCATATTCTTCTCGATCCTAAAGGTTTGATAAACCATTCCCATTTCGCCGCTCTGTCGCTGGGCTGAGCTTCAGGTTCCAGGTACTCACAGCTGTGTGGCATGGATGGTTTGTTAGCGGTTCCGGAATCCGATAAACTGTGGGTCCCAGATCCTAGTGTAAAGCGTACAAAAAATAACCGCAGAGCGACAGACTGAAGCTGATCTAAGAGATATATTGATGACTGTGTTGACTTTCTGGCACGGGTTGTCGGATCAGAAATAAAATAGTCCGCTCTGCAAGTGATCCTGGCCCGATGGAGACGAGGGAAGCAGAGAGCTGCATTGATTTTCTAGCAAAAAAATGAGCCTCTGTTTTTCACAACCAAGTTGGGCGTACCATTCAGTAGGCAATAATTAAAAAACTCTTAGGAGCTCTGCTTTGAGAATGCTTGCCGCTGAATACATGCACAGCCACTGAAGCATGATATACTGAACTTTGGCCTAGAAAAATCGGTGGGATTGTTACGGCTTTTCTGTGGTTACGATTGTCTGCGAGCCCCTTCACAAAAATAAACTGTCTCCTGGCCTTCTCTGAATAAAGTGTGATAAATCAGGAAGAAATGGATATGCCTCGCCTTACTTGCTTTGTTCTGCACTGCCACCTGTTCCCTTATGGAAATGGAAGCGTTATTGGGTTGACAGACTTAAGTGGAAGGATTAACTGATGCCATTGGAAATAAAATATATGCATATAAATTTTCATGAAATTTAAAGAATAGTATTTTTAAGATACAGCATATAAAATAAAAGACACCGCGCCGAAAAAAACATTTTTTTTTAATTACTAAAAGATAAGACACAAGTGGGTTTGTAAAGCAATTTTCTAAAAGAAGGGCTAAAAAGTTTTTCGACTTTTTATCTACTGGTATTCTTTGTGTTCATGCGTGGTGATGCTTGTTCCTCATTGAGCGGCTTTTCAATAAGAGCTATTGGAATCGCTGCCTTTTTATTCCTTAGGGAATTTGTTTTTGCTGTGAAATACACAACAGCCCCATGGTGGACCAAGGCTGTCTGCCTACTGTGGAACTCAGACAGGAGATGTTTTTCTAACATACTGGGGTACTGTTGGCAGCCCTACTCTCTACAGTCATATTAGACAGTTTAGATTTGGAACCACGCTTAGTCGCATTAAGATAGTTAAAAGCCACGTTTCTAGCTGCATTTAGAAAGTGGTTTGAACACCTACAAACATCAATGGCACCATTTTGAGCATCGAGCGCCAGGAATGCTGGTATTAAAATTTAATATGCACTTATAATAAAATTAATTAAACATAGTCTGTGATTCAGAATTTCATCAAGTCTGATGTGCCATTATCAGTTTCATTGTAAAAAGTCATAAAAAGCATAGCACATGTCTTCAAAAAGAAAATGAGTTTGTTTAAAAAACGAGGATACATTTTTCTAAAGGCTCAATCTAAATCATATATTTCAAAATTTTAATAAAAATAAATATAGATTTTCAAAAGGAGTTTTTGTTTAAAAAATGGTAATTTCTAAAAATCTAATCTAAGAAACACCATATTTCTACTGAAGTACAATAAAAAAGACACCGAAATTTTACAAAATAAATTTTTCTTAATCTTTTCATTAATTAAAGAAAATTTGAGCTTTATGTTTTCCCTCTGTGCATTGTGGTTTAATATAAAATAACATAGAAAACAATACATACATAACACATACAAAGTGATTTGTACATCCTTATTTTACTTTCCTAATGTTCATTAATAAATTTTATTAATTAAATATAAGTTAAATTGGTTTCTTTCTAGGCAACATATATATTTGGTAAATGTACTTTCAGTCTGCAAATGCAATAAACTGCATTTCGGTGTTTTTCTACATGAAAAAACACACGTCTTGAAGCTAATCATAAATACGGAACTAACTGCAGCACGTGCCAGGGTGAGAAATAGCGCCAATCAACTTCAAATAAAAGGCGTGTGAAATTGCAGAGCGCTCTCCCATTTCAATCCACCTTGGCTTCACACACAACAAGAGGTTACACAACTTTGTTTAAATGGAAAGCTCTTAAAACTTTTCGAGCAATTTTTCTTTGTATTTATTTCTCGTTCGAGCGTGAATTAAATGCTTAAAACCTCTTCCTTTTAAATGACAGACGTAACCTCTAGAAAGAAACGAGGGTTAACCTCAACGAAATGAGAGAATATGAGCGAGAG
This sequence comes from Caerostris extrusa, assembly GCA_021605095.1. Classification (NCBI taxonomy): domain Eukaryota; kingdom Metazoa; phylum Arthropoda; class Arachnida; order Araneae; family Araneidae; genus Caerostris; species Caerostris extrusa. Next base: position 4,610 of record BPLR01008844.1, on the reverse strand, counting down.
AATACACTGCCTCTTGAATGGATGATTAATTTTCATTTTGGCTGCTCATTACATTCTTTACGAATACATGATGAATGGGTATGCAAAACAAGGGTCACTTCATGCCACTACCTCTAATCAACATTTAATTACATATATGAAATTTGCTGCCATTTTTAGTTCGGATTACATTCATTATTACAGTAATACGTTTTGGGTTTTCTATTTTTAATTGTACATTATTAGCCTGGCTATTTTTTACCTATATCTTATATATGGTAGATATCTTATTTTAAATAAGAAGATATGCGAAAAAAAATTTTTCTCGTTCCGGAATTAAATGGCAAAACATGGAAAACAAACGTTCGAATTTAAATAAAACTTTTTTTAACCTAATTTTTTTCTAATTATCATAGAAGGTATCCAGCTTGTATTCTAATTTTTAAAAACTAAATATATAGATTAGCTGCTAGAAGATACCTGCCCTGAAGCTTATGGCACCTTTTTACTTTGGCAAGTTTTGGGAAAAATAAACAATTGAAAATTAAAATTCTAGGAAACCATATAGGTAAAAAAATATGGAATAAAACATATAATTAATTAATAATGTTATCCGTAAAAAGAGCTATAAAGTCCCACTCTAACAATTGCTAGCAGAAGGTTTTTGTGTAGTGCAAAAATAGCAGCACACTTCGAAAGCAGCTTAAGCATGTACAAATTTCAGTGTAAATTTATGAAACACACTTTAGTTTCTGATATCTTTTAAAAGCTACCTCATGTATTTTTATACTTCAGGAGTCTTTCAAACTATTTTTTGTGGACTTCTCTTCTATGTTTCAGGAACAGCTGCGATTTTTGGGCTACCAGAGTGTTCAACATCTTCGGTGATTGTACGACCTCCTTTAAATTCTGCATACCTATCAATAGTTGATTTCTCTGATTGCAGAGTCTTGCTTTTTCAACAACGCTTTTATCATCACTGTTTGGCCTAACCGTATTGCACTTTCTATCCATCAGAAAACAATGTTTAACCAACACACGAAATTCTTTTTATCCATCGTTTTGAAAAGTACAAACTGGGTTTCTGAAACACTTCCGAATACCTGTAAATAATTATCAAAAATATCATGAGAAATTTTGACATATATCGTTTGAGGATAACTATATCCAAAAGAAATATACTTAGGTCTATCAACAATGTTTTCCTGCCACGTATCACAACAAGAATGGAGACTTATTAAGTATGATTTGTTAACATCTTACGTCTAAGCAAATGCTTTGTGTGATAGTAAATTCTCCTATCTTACACATCTCTGTGTAACTTCTAACCACCTGAGATATCTTGACAATGCAGCCTTTGGCGCGATTCATTCAGATGTATTCTCTGTGAAACAATTTATAACATAATATTGTAAGAAAAGGAGTTTCTACAATGGTTTTGATAACAAATTTATTCACATAAGGGAGTGTTAATTACATGGAATTATCATGGAGGAATGAGTTCGGAGTCTGTTGTCAACATTTCATTTCAGAAACATGAAAGGAAGAATCAAATGTTGGTTAGGATGTAAGCATTTATGAATCAAGGTTATTTAGTTGAGACTTTTTCCAGTTTTTACTCAGAAATTATCATTGAGACATAATAATGGAACAGTTACTCATAAAGAAAGTTCTCCAAAGTACAGTGTCCTCACTCTAACCATTGAGGCATGTAATTCCTTGGAGTCTTGGCGCAAAAGTGAGATTCTCAATGTTTACCATATGAACAATCAAGGACCATCTCACGACAGTTTTAAGTATCTGTGTTTGTGAATAATAAGCTGTCCATAGCCTCAGGTTTTTGGGCAGCCACCCAGGAGTACCATGCCAGAGACTAGATAAGCCAGAAGAACAAGGAGCAGATTGGTTTTGATTGCTGCAGTGGTCAGGAAACTCAGTTCAGCTGGGATGTGATTTTCAAATCGACCACATAAAAAAGCTGAATATTACATTGCTTTGTTGCAAAAGTAGGAGTCAGGAATGGAAGTTTATTAGTGAAATTCTTTTATCTACACTCCACCTGAAAAATGTACCACCTACCTTTTGAGATGAATTCCCTTACATTTCACGTTGGCAGTCTGAAAGCAATTAATGGGTCCATTTATTAATGCATTTGGACTGTATTGGTTATTGGTTATAACTAATAACTATTAAACAATTAGTTATTTTATTTTTGAAATTTTAAGTTTCACAATTTAAAATAAATTAAAATAAAAATTTTTCGATGAAACTTAATAATACTGTTAAATATCAAATTAAATATATCAATTTGATTACTTATAATTTTTAACCATCCATGTATGATCTTTTGCAGTAGGAATTGCTACTATCTCGAACTGTACACACACAGTGTTACTACTATTTTTTTTTTTTTTAATCTTTTCTTGGTAGGGGAGAAGAGGGTTGAGTTTTTCCGTGAGACTTAGGGTTCCCGGGTGGCCACACTGACTGGCTGTTTCCACTTTGCCCTCTTTTGAACAATAATGTCTGCTGCATTACGGAGTCCACCAAGCAAGCATTAAAATAGGGCAGGTTGCAAATGTTTTACCTATTGAAGGATTATATTGTGTTTTTTACCTGGCTTGTGGAAACACAAGAAACTGGGACTGTATAGAAATCACAGTAGCATGGAACGCTTTGTATGCCATAATCAGAATGATTGGTTGCTATGTACACTTACGATAGGAAATTCTTTAAGTGAAGCGCATCTCTGAATGTCAATAAAGTCTTTGTCAGAATTGGATGATGTTTTGCATGTTACTCAGGTACCTCAGCGAGGATTATATCATTTTGCGGCACTGCTTTGCTTTATGAAGCTCAGGACATTGTTTCCGGTGGTTTCGTATGTACTTCCTGAGGATCAATTATTAATACATTCAACATATTTGGAAGCTTTTTCTGCTGAAGACCTGGTTTATGGATAAAGGAATATCTGTGGTGTACCATGGCTGGACCACTCAAGTCATCAGTTCTTGTTTGCCTTTGTAATGTTCAGGCTAACTTTCCAGAGCTCTCATTTCAAAGTGAGCCCCAGATGGGGTGGGTATGGTTTATTACCATAATGTGGTAAGGTAAATTAGCCCAGCTGGGATCATTTCCTCTGGGTATGTATTCGAAATGACTTCCAATCTAGGAATTATTGTTAAAATTTTCCCAATAATAATTTTAGAATTTAATAATGGTGTTTTCAGGTAAACAAATAATTGAATTTTCAAAGATACAACCAAATGGTAATTTCAGAATGAAAGCAAAATGAAGTGGTACACTATTTGTGTTTTTATTATTCAGTAGCGAGCCCCAAAATCAACGGTACGCTTTTGTAAAAAAGAAGGATGAAGTTAAACTCAGATCAGTATAGATTTGGATTGGAAGGCCTTTTCAAGCTGGTTCACTCTAGGAAGGTCTGATTGTTACATCATCGGTTTGTATTTTATTATTACCAATATTATCCATATGTTGATGAGCATTGCTACCTCCAAACACAAAATAAGTAATTTTCAAAAATTAACAAATAATTAAATAGATTAAACAAAGAACTTGAAAAGAATTATTGTTTGAATATAATAAATCAAATATTAATCAAAATAAAAAATTCCCCAATTGTGAAGGATTGGTTTCCCTTTGTTTAAAGCAGTGAAATATCTCACCCTCTCTCCCTCAAGAAGTTTGAAGCATTGCTGGTGGCCTGTCCATCAGTATTACAGGGTTAAGGCTCATGCTGCTTCCTCATAATCACGGGTTACCTAAACAATTTTACCAAAAGGATTACCTGTTTATATCAAGATCAAAACAATAAACTGACATATTTAACGATTTTATAATATTTATTTTTTCAAGCATCTACAATTGAGGTAGAAGGAAACTAAATGAGGAAAAAATGAAGTTTCATTTATGGAGAATGTTAAACAACAATGAAAAGAAATTCTTCAAAAAAATAAGAAATAGTTATGAGCACATTACCAATTAAAAATTTAAAAATATTTTGCAAGGTATTTCAAAATAGTTTGAGGGTGCTTATATTTTTGATACAAGTATTTTTTTTTTTCTTTTAAAAAATTGAATTCACAATAATGTATAAAAAAAAAATTTCAATAAGAGAATTTCCAAATCTAAATTTTCATATCATGAAGATCTCTTCTTTGAGTTGCAGCAAAAAAGGCGTCAATATTGTTCTACAAAAAAATTTGCTCATAAGAACTGAGTTATGTGTATAAACAGCATCGTCGGAAAATTCTATTCATTCCATTCATAAAATCTATTTATAAAGGGCAAGGAAGTAAGATATTTCGGCACTATTGGCCAGCATTAACGGATTGACGAAAGTGAAATTGTTTGTTTATTTAAGGAACAGGTGTTATGTTGGCAAAAGTTCGCATTCCGGCATGAAATGACATTTATGACACACGCGTGTCATCTAATCAAAAACAGAAAGTGCGACAAATCCACACTAAAGTACACAAATTGAACAAGTTCCACGCAGGAGAAGAAATTATATTACTCTGTTAAATATTTTCTAAAATTGATTATGCATTTATTTTGATTCAATTTGAAGGAATCATGAATAGCAAAAATGGATAACAAACAATACACAT
>BPLR01008843.1:0-72634 GCA_021605095.1 Caerostris extrusa | reverse complement strand
TAACAAACAAAATATAATATACCCACATGAAAAAAATGCTGTTAAAAAAAGTTAATACACCAATAAAACAGCCCAAATATAATCAACAATACAACAAAACAAAATATAGTATAAAAAATAAAAGAGAGTTATTTCAAGTGAACACAGAAGCAAACAATACAACAGGCAGAATATGGGTGGGTTGTAAACGATATAGTTGCTCAATTACCTTCGAAAAGCTTTTCAAAGAATCACTGCAGTGAGCTGGCGCACCAATGTTTTCGGTACCAATCAAGATTTGACGCGTTCCCCGAATGGAATGGATCGATCCTTTGAAATTCCAACATCAGCAATTAATTAATTGTAAATCGACGGTTTGCAAGCACCCAATCTTTAATTTTCTGGACGTGAGCTTCGTCGGTTGAGGTGGTGGGTCGACCATAGGGTTCTTCTTCATCAACGCGTTTCCCAGCCTTCTTGAACTCTTTTATACCACTTCTCAACATTTCTTTTCCGATATAGGAATGCTCACTGAATGCCTTCTGCAGCATTGTATACGTGATTGCAAGTTCTTTGTTCAATTAATGGAAACATTTCAAAAGTTCCCGGAATCAGTTTTAGCGTCTCACAAAGCCAAGCGTAACTCAAAACTAATGAATATTTTGACGTCAAATTTCACACAGATGTCAAGGGAACCTAAGAAAGTCAGATGTCAGATGTCAACAACCTAAGAAAGAAAAGAAAAATTTAAATTTTAAAGCCCCAGGAAGTTTAAATTGAAAATGGATCTTACTTTTTTGGACACATTCTGCTACATTCTGCTTGGACATGAAGATAAGATCCCATTTTTTTTTTTTCTCCACCAGAGAGAGAGAGTAAGAAGTTGCCAAAATTGAATTACTTCTCCTTGGCTTCCGCCAATCGAAACTCCAGATTAGATTTTTTTTTCCTCTTCGTCTCGCTTTTTCCTCTTTTTCGGACGAGTCAAGATATAAAAACTCCAAATTCCGTTCCAGGACTCGATATTTTTCATCCCTTTTGATAGATATCCCCCCTCCCCCTATCAGGGAGGAGGGATGGCTCTGTGCCAGTGGCTCGGAGAGACAGATTAAAATATCGAATCTCTCAGTCATTCATTGTTCGCAGATTAAGAGAATCCCTCTGACCTTGTTCGCTGCAGACAATGGCGATCCTACTATGCATTGTTTCACGGAAATCACATTTCTTTCCTTTTTTTATTTTATCTAGGGGCTTCGGAGGAGATGAATTTCTCACGCGCTTGTTAACGGAGGAGCGCGTATCGAACGGAAGAAGTCAGAAAATCAGGACGCTTAATTGCAGGGAGGATAATTGCGGTCTCATTTTTCTTTCGCCCTTGTTCTCTTAGCGCACAACAATGCATAATAGCAAATAAAATGGAAACGGCGTTCGTCGTCGTGAATGTGTATTGATTGGATGCAATACCAACTCGTGGTTCATTAACTTCCGAACTTTATGTTCTAATGTATGCAACTCTTGTAAATTGTTACGTTAGGATGGGAAAAAGGGGCCGATGGGATGGCCGAGTGGCTGGCGCTCTCGAGCTCAGTGCCACAGGTTTTTCGGCCTCGAGTCCTGGCGGTGCACTGGATGCTTGCACTGGTTCGAATCCACTTTAAACCGTAGTCCTGGTGTAACATGGCTGTTGGGCGTAAGGATAACAACCCTATCTCGTAAAATTAAGATATCTCTCTCGTTTAAAAATCTGCTAGCAGGCTGAATGCCTTGGCCCGCCTCGGGGCTGTTGCGCCGCTGATAATGATAATGATGAGGACGAGAAAAGAAATTGAAATTTGTCTAACTTGTATAGATTTCACTTCTTTATATACAATACAAAAAAATCTAACTATCTACTTATAAGTATATATATATATATATATGGATGCTACTGGAAAAATCTTTCCAATTTCGAAAAAAAAAAAAAAAAAAAATTACCAATGAAAATTTTAAAGTGAAAAGGACATATGAGGATTCCAATTGATAAGATGAACAGTAATTTAGCGAACAATGCAATACACATAGTAGACAGGGTGGACAGGTAGACATATACAGAGTGACAGGGTGACATATACAACCAAACCAAACCAAGCTCCAACTATTGTGTTCTGTCAACTCCAATGAGCACTCTATTTCATCCTTACTCCGTGTTTGCAACTGTGTTTTCATTTACGAGACTCCATTGAGGACTTCGTTGTTCGACTGCCCATTGCAGTTGCAAGTGTTCTTGAAGTGCTTGACATCTTTGGAACTGTTCGCCCACTACCCCTCGATCTACCGCGCATGTGTTACTGTGGGTGGTCGCCATTTGAACATTTATTGCAAACATTAAATCAGAGAAGCCCTTTGCAATGATGCTCTAAATAACCAATGTGTTTCTTTTATCTCTCATCTTCTGTGTCCTTGTCTCAACGCGTCATTTCTGTCCCTACATTCCTATACAAAAAGCATTTATACAAAAGCATATTTAGCATTTATGTTATGTTTTAGCATTTATTATTATTTTTTTTTAGCATTTATGTTAAAATATATGTTTTGTATCACACCTTAAAGATTTGTCCCATCACCGTTGAATCACCTTGTATAGCGCTATATTTGAAGTCTACTAATGATGTCGACTGAGCTATTAGAGAGTTTTTGCATAACGTTTTTTTTTATCGTCCGATATTTTTTCTTCCTAGCGCGCATGCTCATAGGAAACATTGTACCTATTGCGCATGCATATCTGTAATACTGCACTACTGAGCTATTCCTATGAGAATGCGCGCTAAGAAGAAAAAAAAATATCGGAAGATAAAGAAACGTTATGCAAAAACTCTCTAATATTGCAAAAGAAGTGATTCTCCGATATGTAAATTTGAAGAACAAGAACAAATTGCGCGTAGCTTACTATAACTATGGCCGTTTGAGTTGGATGTTTCGTTTTCGTGCCAGGCGGACAGCTACGCAGATGGCTTAACTACTGTAACGTAGACTATTTTTCTTTTAAAAAATCTTCCATGACCAAAATGTCGCTTTCCATCCCTCTCCTTACACAGTTGATGCGGAGCCAAAAGTCCCTCGGGCCAGGGTGAAGTGAGGCACGATGTACGTGTGATGCTGATCACTTTTGGAATGAAATTGGATGTCCACACGAATAGAAGACGATCCGATAGTTCAAAGGCACTCTTTGAAGCAAATGATTTTTTAAATTTTTCCTACAAATTCCTCTTTTTCGACGGGGAATCGATGAAATCAAAAACTTGCTTTAAACTCTAATTTTATGAAATATTTCGACCTTCGTTTTATTTTTTTTTTATTCCTTTTTTTTCTATGAGCACCCTATTAAAAAAATAATTAAGAAAAAAAAATTTTTTTGAAGCAAAATAAGCTTTTTCAATTTAGAAAAGAAAGTAGGAATTTTTTTTTTTTTTCAACTGACAGTATTTCTTCGTGAAAGTTTTTAAATAAAAACATGACCTGATAAGAATACCTCCATGACCTGTTAAGTTTATTATATTAGTAATGAACAATTTATTTAAAAATGGTTAGTGCTGTGTTTCCTGTCAAACACTTATGGATGCACTTATTTTCGTGCAAATCACAGAAGAAATAAATAGTGCAACAAGGGGTTAAAAGGCAATTGATAAAAATTAGAATTTCTTTCACTAAAATAGACTTTTCAAAAAAAAAAAAAAAAAATATTTCGAATTACGATGGGGACGATGTTATGATTTTTTTTTTTTTTTTAATTATTGAAAACCTGATTTATTTTTACATCTCATATTTAATGTATCACTCAGATACTGATATGAAACAACAGATGAAATGAAAGAAATGATACTTTGATTATTCAGCTTAGAATTTAGAAAAGTACCTGCTTTGCATAAAGCAAGCTTGAATTTGGCGTTATTAATATCTTACTGATCATTTAAAAGAAGGCGTGATCACACACACACACACACACTATATATATATATATATATATAATGTATCTTTCGGGTTTTACAAATTTCGTGGACATATTTTCACGCCCTGTCATAGTATAATCCGTACAAATTTTCGTGTTCTGTGTTCTTTTATCTGTCAATGGCGTTCCTGACGTTCAATCTCCCGATTTGTGTGTTTATCAAATGATTTTTAGTTCCTTTGCTGCATGAACAATTTCTTATCCCCGTAGAGCGTAACAGAGCCCAATCAGACTTCTTCACACCCACATCATTCCCAAACTGTAAGGGGTAACTCAGATCTAGGCACAGTTCTGGGGTGTGGTGTGGTAGTAGTAATCCACGTTAAACTGCAGGTCCCAGTCTGACGAGTCTGTGACCCATTAGTCTGATTAAAAATGACCGTAGAGCGACACACCAGACTCAAAACTCTACTCTGTGAAAACAGTTCGCAAACACCGTATGTGAAATGATGCCATATCTTTCTGAAATGTCTGGCAAACATGTATTCTTTTATCCTATTTATCGTGATGTTTTTTCGGCAATTCACTCCCGTTAGAAAGACCGGGAGATCGCAATGACTTCATATGAAAGACGGGTCGGAGAGAATTCATTTTCCGCGATAGCTCTATCTACTGGCGGTGAACCGGCCGAATCAGGAGAAAGAGAGAGAAGGTGGCACCTCTCGGCTGACATCCGACCTTGATGGAACGCCGAAGACACCATTGTCTCGGCGGGAAGAAAGAAAAAAGAGCGACACACTTTCCTCCCGCCGGACTGCTAAGTCACGGGTCACGACCATTACGAGTAGGGTGGGGTTTCCCCCCCCTTTTTTATGATTATTATCTAATGATGCATACCGCACGGCGAAGGGATTTTCTACCGCCTGCCCGCAGATAAACAACCGCTGCATCCGTGTGACCTGTGGGCGCACTGTGTCACCGACCGTTATGCTCTTGTTACCTTTTAATGAGATGTGCGCCTCTTTTTGACAATTCCTTCTGTTAGCTCTCACTCTCCCTATATATATCTTGTTCACATTTCTAATCGTTCATAAAACACTTTTTTATTCATCCACTCAAGTTCAAATACATTTTTCTTTTGAACTTGTAGCGGATGACACTGGATGTGAATGCATTTTTTTCAAATATTAAATTAAATTAATTAAGTTTTAGGTTTTTTTTAAGTTTAAGTTGCATGTATCTACCAATAGAGGGCGCCAGATGTAAGAGGAAAAATTTCAACTTTATTTGTACTTTTCTGCAATAGAGTGAAAAAAAAAAAGTAGGAATTGACTTTAAAATATTTTTTTTTTTTATATTACTTGTTTTTTTTTTCTAATCTCCCAATATGAACACTTGCACGGATTTGTGACGTGTTTGAAGAAGAAAAGAAGTGGAAACCATGGACCTTTTCCTTCTGTCACCGCCCGTCTCGTGGGCCAGTGGTGACGTGTACTGCTAGCAGTCTCAGTCTCCTCGAGTAGATTCGATGGCGAACGTGAGAGCATTGTCTGCAGAGCGATTTGCATCGAGCCAATGTCTCCTAAATGGTAGGCAAATTCCCGGTAGGCACTGCCACTTCATCAAGCTTAGGTGTTTTTGTCCTGGCATGCATATGTCCTAGTCCTGGTATGTATATTTTTGCCTAGCGGAATTGAACTCAGCGATAAAGTGAGCTGTTAGAGTCCAGTAGGCGCAGGTTAGAATCCACTGGACATGTACATTACAGTCACTGCTCGCATCACCTTTCAAAGTGGCTGTGGAACTTATGATTTCGTTGATTCTCTCTGTCTCTCTTTTTAGACTATCTATCTTTCAACTTACACTCTTTTCCGACACCCAAAGTGGTATTCGACCCTACATACTTTTTTCTGATTCTGCAAAAGAGGCCTTTTTCTAAACTTAGGCTTTGTGTTACACGATGCATCAGAGGAGGAGGATGTCATCGCGCGTGACGTCAGGAATCTCGAGAGTGCTCTTTGTTGCCACTCCGGCAGATGAAATTGCGTCTGGGATTACGAGCGGAAAAGTACGAGTTTGTTTTAAAAGCTTGTCAACGGTCTCGTCGAGTCTTTTGGGGCTTCTGGGCAGATATTTGGGCCTGTTTCTGATAAGGGTGTTTTTTTATTTTGCCCACATCGCTCTGTTATATGCAAATAATATAAGTTACTTTTTGCAAACATTTAGCTTGACACAAGTTATTTTTAAAGCTCTTTTTTAAAACAAGTATTATATATATAAAAAAAAATTTTAAATCAGTTCCTACTCTTTTTCACTCTATTGCAGAAAAGTCCTTTATAAATAATTTTCATTCATTTTTTTTAAAATTTATCTAGCCCCCCTCTATGGGTAGATACATGCAACTGAAATCTAAAAAAAACTAAAATTAATGAATTAAATTTAATGACTGAATTAATGTTTGAAAAAAAACTGGATTAACATCCAGTGTCATCCACTACAAGTTCAAAAAAAATGTATTTGAACTGGAGTGGATGAATCAAAGGTATTTCATGAACGATTGAAAATGTGAACGAGATATATATAGGGAGAGAGTGAGCTAATAGAAGGAATTGAATAATGAAAATGTATTACTTTGAATCGAATTAGTATGAGTTATATTTACATTTTTGTATAAATATTCAAAACCAATTCATAGGAAATGCAACAATACATGATGAAAAAATGAATACGACTCGCAAAAGTTTTCGCATAAAAACAATTTAATTAAAAAAAAATGTATTTGAACTTGAGTGGATGAATAAAAAGTGTTTTATGAACGACTAACAATGTGAACAAGACATATATAGGGAGAGAGTGAGCTAATAGAAGGAATTGAAAAATAATTTTACTATTCATTGTGCTAAAAACTGCGAATTCAAATGTTAATTGCAAAAATGGATGAAACTATTTTGGGGTGAATTTTTGCGAAATGTGTTGAATAATTTTAAAACTAAATGCGACAATTTTCTGCCTATTTCAGATTTGGAGTTATTTATTGTTTTTTACTTGAATCCAGTGTTTGAACTCTTGTGTCTGCCAATAAGGTCTTTTTCGGGTTAAGAAATCTGTTTAAATCACAATTCATAAGCAGAAAAACTAAATTCTTGTTATATTGTTGTTATATAAAACATTTATTAATAATTATAATGAGCCCCCTATTTTGGCTATGACTCTGAAACTTGGACTTAGGCAAGATCTGATGAGGTTCATTTGGGTCTATTAGAGCGGAAGATTTTAGGGGCTATTCTCGGAGGTGTTAAGGAAAGTGATTGTTGGAGAAGACGGTACAACGCAGAAATGTGTAAATGCTATAAAGAACCAGATATTTTAAAAATGTATTAAGATCAATAGATTAAACAGGGCTGCTCATGTATTCAGAATGAATGATTAAACCCTGTAAAAGGCTCATTTTTGGCAAAGCCACAGGGGCAAAGAGGAAGAGGACGACCCAGGTTGCGATGGATAGACGCAGTTAAAAAAGAATTTACTGTGTTAGGGGTTAAGAATTGGAGGATCAGAGGAATGCAAAAATCTCTTCAAAGGAAAGCCTTGGCTCACTCTGGGATGTCGCACTACTGATGATGATGAGTATTCGAACTCCAACTAATCCAAATCAGGCATCTCCATGAAATGGGCTCGATAATAAAATATTTGATACTATGTTTTTATGATAAAATTTTTTTTTTTAAACTTTCCTTAATACATCTCTGAATTTCATATTTGTATATATAGTAAGTAGTATTAATAGAATAATAAGTTGTGAGAATAATATAATAAGTTGTGAGAATAATATAATAAGTTGTGAATAGAATAATAAGTTGGGAGAATTTGAAAGAATTTTTGTGATATTATTATGATTCGCGATAAGCGAATTAGTAAACATTTAAGAAATACTCCACAAACGTCATACAACAAACATATAATTTAGATAACGAGATGATAGAGAGTTTTTTGCATAACAGATTATAATAGAGAGTTTTTCCATAACGTTTTTTATCGTCCGGTATTTTTTTTTCCTAACGCGCATGCTGATAGGAAATTGCGCATTCGTATCTGTAATAATGTTTCCTATCAGCATGCGCGCTAGGGAGAAAAAAATACCGGACGATAAAAAACGTTATGCAAAAACTCTATTATAATCTGTTACTCTCTCCATACCAAAATAACAGTAGCAGTTGTTGAATTTAATGCTCCCCGCAATAATAGTAGCGAAAGAAATTAAACATAGAGCTCAACCTTAATTATCAAAAACCTAGATTAAATTAAAAAATAAATTAAAAACACGACTTCTAATTGTTATTTTAAGTAGTTGGAGAGTTCATTTCGCTACTGCTTCGCTTTCCCTCCATGCGTGAGCTTAACCATGGATATGGATTTCTACTTTTTCGAAATTCGAATGCAGATTTAGGGCTGGCGTGAATTGTTGATCCCCCTTCTGATAAGAGGAATAAGTTTTTCAAGTTTTTCTCCATCCTATTTGCATTTACGCCCATAGTTTTGTTTTTTAGAGTACAACATTAGCATACGATTCATCTTGACAACTATTTCTGGAAGCAAGTTCTGAATTCTGAATAGAGTTACAAAATTCTTAATAGGGTCATTTTATTGCACTTAAATCATTTTGCAGCTACTGCCATTGCACATTTATGCAACTTTTCGTTTTTCTTTTTTGGATGCAATTGGACCATCGCAACTCCATCTTCGCTTGAAAATTCTCTTTTTTTCCAACCTTATTTTTACAATGGATTGATATTCAACTGACATGAAAGAATTGATTTCGATCTGCGGATGAAATTAGAACAAGTAATATAAAAAAAAAATTTTTAAGCATATTCCTACTTTCTTTCCATTCTATTGCAGAAAAGTCCTTTACAAATAAAGTTGAAATTTTCCTCTTACATCTGGCGCCCTCTATGGGTAGATATATGCAACTTAATTCTAAAAAAAACTAAAATGAAGGAATTAAATTTAATGAATGAATTAATATTTGAAAAACTGTATTCACATCCAGTGTCATCCACTGCAAGTTAAAAAAAAATGTATTTGAAGTTGAGTGGATGAATAAAAAGTATTTTATGAACGATTTTAAATTTGAACAAGATATAGATAGGGAGAGTGTGAAGTAATAGTAGGGATTGAAAAAGGTTGTAATTCGTAATAACGAGGTTAACCTAATAATTAGAAAAAAAAACAAAAATAATAATAATAATATTTAACAGTTGTCATGAAACATTAATTTTTTATTCTCAGTTTTGAGCTAACAACCTAACTTATAGCTGCATTCGTAATCATAACTGTTTGAACGTTCACACGCTACTATTATTATTATGGGACAGAGGGAGTATATCACAAACTAAATAAGCAGATGAAGTTGTTTGGTTTGAAAGTTAACTTCCTAAATTTTGAAATATATTTTTAGTTTTTAAATAATGCATTCAAACAGCACCAGAACGGACCCCATAAAACAGAGGATATACATTCATTTGATATTAAGCTTCCCCATAATCTGCTTCCAATTCCATGCAACGCTTGAAAGAGTGTACAGGTCCCCTCTCCACTGCAACACGGGGGCAAGGGGGTTCCGACGTCACAGCCTCTTTAATCAGCCTCCATCGACCCTTCGTCTTCAATTTCACTTTGGGAAGTTAAAAGAATGTAACCCGTGGGTCGGCGATCTGAGGAGGGGCGCACTGTCATGAAAGCGGCATCGATTTTGACAGTCCTGCTCATCGCGGTCTCACATGCCGCATGCGTTTCTAAAGCCGATCATAAACGTCTTTGCAGAATGTCCCAGTCACAGTGAAACACGAGCGAAGGAAAAATTCTGGACGAAGGATTCTGTCAGAAAAAGGCAAATCAAGTAATATAAATAAAAAAAAAAAAAAATTAAGTCAATTCCTACTTTTTTTTCACTCTATTGCAGAAAGTCCTTTACAAATAAGTTTCATCCATTTTCTTTAAGTTTATCTGACGCCCCCTATCGGTAGATACATGCATCTTAAATCTGAAAAAGCTAAAATAAATTAATGAAATTTAATGAATGAATTCATATCTGAAAAACTGCATTAACATCCAGTGTCATTCACTACAAGTTAAAAAAAATGTATTCGAACTGGAGTGGATGAATAGAAAGTGTTTTATGAAAGAATTGAAAATGTGAACAATATATATATATATATATATATATATATATATGAGCTATATATATATATATATATATATATATATATATATATATATATATATATATATATATATATATATATATATATAGGGAGAGTGTGAGCTAATAGAAGGAATTGAAGAAAAAAAGCATCTTCTTTTGATTTCGAGACTCAAACATACATCGGCTGGTTTCTTCCCTGTCTGCTTTTCCCACTCAGTACCTTGGCGTTTTGTCTGTGGATCGTAGTCGAGACACCAAGTCCCAATTCCGGTGACAATATTTTTCAAAAACAAAACCAAAAAAATTTGAACCCTGGCCGGCCACTGGAATGAATTCTTTGCTGGGGGGAGAGCTGCCATTGCCGACGATAGAGCTGATTGGAACTCAATAGCGTTGGGGTGGAGGCGTTTCAGAAGGCGTTTGTGGATCAATAGTACGCTCGTCACAAACGTTGTACTGAATTGGGACGTGACTATATAGCAGAGTCTATCCTGGAACTTTTGCTTACACTTTGCTTACTTCGTACAATAGTAACTCAAATCTGGACTCGTAGTCCAATGACAAAGTGAAAGGTTAATGTAAAGATGGTTTGGTTTGTTGCTCTCTGGTCATCTTGTTCACACGAGGGCTAAAACAGACCGGGACATACAGTTTGAAGGAGATTCCGAACCACACACAGACATCCATGCCACCGCCAGGATTCGAATCTGGAGCCTGTGGTACCTAAGACCAGAGTGCTATCCAATTGGCTATCTGTCAGCAATGTAAAGATGTGAGCGCATGGGGAACGAAAGAATTTCGAAACGCATTAAAAAAATAGGTTTGTCATGTATTTTGTGAAATCACGTCTTTCGACCTGGCTGCAGCAAGAGTCCTTTTTTTTTCCACACAACAAAAGGGGAGATTTCTAGTTCTTCCGTACCATACGCAAATGTGAGGCTGGTACATAAAATTCGAAGATGGTCAATAAAAAAAATTAAAACAAAATATAAAATTTAAATAATAAACAAGTAATATAAAAACAAAATTTGAAGTCAATTCCTACTTTTTTTTTCACTCTGTTGCAGAAAGTCCTTCATAAATAATTTTAATTCATTTTTTTTAAGTTTATCTAGTGCCCTAAGGGTAGATACATGCAACTTAAATCTAAAAAAACTAAAATCAATGAATTAAATTTAACGAATGAATTAATATTTGAAAAAAATTGTATTCACATTCAGTGTCATCCACTACAAGTTCAAAAAAAAAAAAAAATGTATGTTGAACTCGAGTGGATGGATAAAAAGTATTTTATGAGCGATTGAATATTTGAACAAGATGTATATAGGGAGATGGTGAGCTAATAGATGGAATTGAATAAGAATTAGAAATAAATTTATTTAGAAGAAAACGTTAACAAATTCTTCTCCCATAACGTTGTTATTCATGTTTGTTATTAAAATATGCATAAGTATTAATAGCACCACTTAGAATAATTTCAACTGTCCGCTTTCGACATAAACTTTTGAATGGGAAGCTGTTATGTAATCTGAGATTAAGACGAAGCACCTACACTTTTTTAAAATGTGGCTCGATTCCGAAGGAATTCGGCAAGTCATCATGCACTACTTTTGTCACTAAAAAAAGATTACACTCTTTGAAGGCATATATTTCGTATGTGAATAGCTCAAGGGTTGTTTTTCATTTAAACGGTAAATAGAATTCATGGCTAAATCATGTTTATGTATTTTATTCAAATGTTCGCGAGTGAAAAATTATCTGCTTATAATAAATGGAATCACAGAAATACTGATTTCTTTTTATTAATTTTGCACATAAATAAAGCTACGAAATTATGAAGAAAGGTCCCCTTTTTGTAACCCTTCTTTTAAATTTTTCGACACTTTGTAAGAAAATATTTATTTATTTTTATTTTTTCTTAATCCAACACGACACATTTTTGTTATTTGATTCTGGACTTTTAAACTGCAACGAATGGCATCCAGATTAAATTACGAAGCACTACCAAAATTTAGTTTTAACCATTCTTTGGCACAACAAAAGAAATTTTTAATTTTCAAATTTAACCCCTTAAAATTTTTTTTTTCTACATCAAAGTAGCGACATCCGCCATAAGAACTCTTGCAGCCCCATGCAATTTAGCTTTGATAAAGTTGTTAGAATTGAAAGTCGTGAAATGTCAAGTGCAGAGCATGTTGTCAAATGTAAAAAGTCCGTTACATGACATGCAACATAATTATTCAATTTAAAATCTAGTATCTCTTTTATTAAAAGAAAATTTCTCTTGGTATATCTATCTAATCTATATATATATATATATATATATATATATATATATATATATATATATATATATATATATATATATATATATATATGTGTGTGTGTGTGTGTGTGTGTGTGTGTATATATATATAATAGTGTCTCTTAATTATAGATTAGTTATCATTTTCTTAGTGTTCTTACTATCATTATCTCCAGTGCAGCGGCTTGAAGGTCAATTGGTTAGCACTTTGGTACCACAGACTTCAGGTTCGGATCATGGCAGTGGCATGGATGTTTGTGAATGGTTCGGAATCCACGTTAAACTGTAGATCCTGGTCTAATAAGCAAAAAGTGTGTATAAATGACCATAGAGCGACAAACCAAATCCAGTACATTTTTTTGATTCCTAGAAATTTTTGCGGTCAAGATATCTAGGTAAATAATCAAGTATGGTTACTTACATAAATTTGTTAATAATACACTTGATGATTAGGCATTTTCAAAGGTACAAAATACGACGATAATAAAACTATTGACGGTTTTCAGCTGGTTTTAATAGAAATTTTAAAAATTCCCATTTCTTAATCAGTTACATTTTATCTTTCGAAGCACGATATCAGTTAACATAAAAGAAAATGTATTTTGCATTTTGAAACTTATATTATTGATAAGATAAATATTAATCTTGAATTCTCAATTTTTTTCCCCTTTCAAAGTGAATTTTATTTTATGATTTTCTTCAAATTTCCACCCTATTTATTTATCATTATTATTTTAATATTTTGTAGGGAAAGAAAAAAAAAAAGGATATCAAAAAAATTTCCTTCGACATTTTAATTTTTTTTTTTTTTTTTTTTAAGTTGTTTTCGAACAATTCCTCGAAGGTCAAATGCCCTTGACTTTCCTTTTTTTCTGTCTACTGAACGAGTATTCCAGGATAACTTTTGGGTGTTTGCACTTATTACATTTCCAGAGAAGGTTTTGCCTCTTACGCGGATGAGACGATGCACACTATTGGATTATTCCGCTGCATAAAATATTGAATGTGCTCGGAAAAAAAGAAAGCGGCCCCAACCAGACGTTTAATGGTGTTTTCGCACAGCTACCGGCTGCGTCCGAAGGGGTCTGCTGCTTGCGGCAGTTTGGCGCGCTTTTTTCTTCCTCGTCGCCCGTTACCATGGGAACGCGTACTATTATGCGCCGTGCGTGTCAGGGTCGTCATCCTGCATGATGTGTCCTGTGAACTAAAAACGGGAATTTAAGCCATGCGATTGTGAAGAAAAGACAGAGAAATTAAAATTCAGCGTATAAAAGGCAAGAAAGAATGCCACTGATTAAGGACATGCCTGATAAATAAACCAGTTCGTGGAATCTGTTATTCAATTCCTTCCATTAGCTCACACTCTCCCTTTATATATATCTTGTTCACATTTTCAATAGTTAATAAAATACTTTTTATTCATCCACTCCAGTTCAACATATATTTTGTTTGAACTCGTAGTGGATGACACTGGATGAGAATACAGTTTTTTCGGATATTAATTCAGTAGTTAAATTTAATTCATTCATTTTAGTTTTTTTTTTTAGATTTAAGTTGCCTATATCTACCCGTAGAGGGCGTCAGATATACTTAAAAAAATGAATGAAAATGCAATAGAGGGAAAAAAAGTACTAATTGACTTAAAAATTTTTTTCTTATATTACTTGTTCTGCTTTGAAAGAAACAGAGAAATCGGAAAGCGAGCACTTTCGTAAGAGTCCGTATAAAAATCCGACTGTCGAATCAATGCAGTGTGAGCTGGCGCATTCAGTGTTTTCGGTACCAATCGAGTTTGGACGCTTTTGAGGCCCACAATGGAATGGACCGATCCTTTTGAAATTCCAACATCATCTGCAAGGTCCCTAATTGTAAATCGACGGTTTGCAAGCACCCAATCTTTATTTTTTTGGACGTGATCTTCGTCGGTCGAGGTGGAGGGTCGACCAGAGGGCTCTTCGTCTTCAACGCGTTCTCTGCCTTCTTTGAACTGTTTTTACCACTTCCAAACATTTCTTTCCGATATAGGAATGCTCACCGAATGCCTTCTGCAGCATTATATCCGTTTCCGCAAACAAAATTGAATGCAAGTTCTTTGCTCAATTAATGCAGACATTTCAAAAATCGCCGAAATCACTTTTAGCGTAATTCAAACACTCGTGAATATTTCGACGTGAAATTTCACACAGATGTCAATCTGAAAAAGAAAATCAGATTGAAATTCCATAAGCTCCGGGAATTTTAAATTGAAAATTGGTTTTACTTTTTAGACAAAATGGTGAGTACGTTTCAGTGTTGACAGTGCGTATGTGGGTATCTCGACTGTACGCTTCTGTAAAAGAATTGGAGCCATCCCTTGTTGATTTGGTCAGTTGTGTGTTTCTGTCAGCATACCTTTATTCCAGGCATCCGAGATAGTACGCTCTGATTAAATTATCTCTAACATCAACAACTTACTCATTGCGTGCATCAAAATGGAAGTCGTCTTCGGTGAACCTGTTCTATTTTAATGCACGATACACAATGGTTGAATCGGAATGAATCCGTTTCAAGCGTAAATTGGAAACATTTGATTGAAATAAATAATCCATTGAGTTCGCACAATGGAAATTAAACTATCCACAGAAAGGAAATGAATTTAATTAGCTCACTGTTAAATGCGTTCGTAGAAGAGAGAGATAGTCACACTTAAGTGACTAACTATTATTTCAGGAACCACTTTGTTTTATGATCTGAGCAAACCACTAACCTTGTTTGTTGAAAATAGAATTGGATGCTGTAAGAATAAGTTCCTCGTTTTCTAATTGTGATTGACTGGATTTACTTAAAAACCTTTTGACGGCGAATTTTATGATATTTTTTTTACAGAGATTTCTTATGCCATGAATCTTGTTGTTAACATTGCATATTAAATGTAAGCTTTATGAAGAATATAAATTTTCTTTAACTAAATTATACTATTTAAAGCTGAAAAATAAATATGTTTTTATCAGTGTAAAGACTTCAGAAGAAACATTTCGAGTCATTTTCAACTTCTGCGTGATATTAATAGAGATGGAAATTTGTTTTGTTTGAAATTTGTTGATGGAAATCAATTTATTGTTTTGTTAATGATTAGCATATCTTGCAGCCTATATTGTTTTGTCATTTTGTTCCAAAATGCTTACACAACGGAATGTTCTTTTTTTCCATGCTTTTCATTTGTCTTATTTTTTGATGATTTCTTTCTTCTAATGCAGCTGGCAAATACTTAGACAGTTGTCTTTCATGACATAAGCAAGGTCTGCACCGACGTTACTCACTTATCACAAACCAGGTGGCACATGTAGCTTGAAGATAGGCTATAGACACGGAGTAATACTTCCCCCGCAGCGCTCTACAATCCTATTAGACCGGGACCTACGGTTTAAAGTGGATTCCGAAACACTACAAACATCCATGGCACCGCCGAGACCCGAAACCTCTGGTACCGAGGGCCAGAGCGCTACCATTCGGCTATCACGGCCCAACTTCTTATGATCGAATCTTTATTATATGCAATTTTTATTAAAATCTGTGCAACTAGAATCAGTATGAGAATATAAAGATTGCTGTTATTTATTAATTATAAAATATGCAGTTTCTCATCATTTTTTATTGTAATAAATCTTTTATTCAATTCCTTCTATTAGCTCACACTCTCCCTATATATATCTTGTTCACATTTTCAATCGTTCATAAAACACTTTCTATTCATCCACTCGAATTCAAGTACATTTTTTTTTTTTTTTTTTTTGAACTTGTAGTGGATGACACTGGATGTGAATACAGTTTGCTCCAAATATGAATTCATTCATTCAATTTAATTTATTCCTTTTAATTTTTTTTTTAGATTTAAGTTGCATATATCTACTAATAGATGGCGCCTGATAAACTTAAAAAAAAAAAAGGAATGAACATTATTTACAAAGGACTTTCTGCAATATGGTGAAAAAAAAAGTAGGAAATTTTTTTTTATATTACTTGTTGATTGTAATAAATCTTTTTATTCCTTACATTAATCGACATAGATCAAACGGATGCAACGAATGTTTACTCTATGTACATTGATGACATTGGGGAGCCATTGCATGAAATGCATTCACCCTAAATGCTGGGGGGGGGGAACCCTGCAATAGATCGTTCACAGTAGGGTGGAAGAAGGTGGGAGGTGCCCTGGGTGGGCCGCAGGGTAGAGGGGAGGTGCCTCCACCTGGAGTGGGAACTCCAGGGCACTTGAGCACGCAGCGCCCACGGGAAATGGGTTTGTGCTTTCTGGGCGGTTTCGCGGGATTGCCCTTTGAGTCAACACCGCTCGGGCAATCTCTATGATATCCTACATTTCGAAGGGTTTATCGCAGGTCTTGCACAAGTCGACCGCGAACCGCACATAAAAATAAATAAATGAAACACCTGAAATGATCTGGCATATATGATAAAATATCTTCAGAATAGAAAAATATAAATAATATTAAAAAAAAAGAATTTGTTGCGTTATATTACAGTAATTTAATATGCATTTTTAGTATTTGGTCCAATGTATTTGTATTTCAATGTATTTGGTTTTAGTATTTGGTTCATTCAATCTTTGGTTTTTAGCCACAGAGCGCAAACGCGATGAGTCAAAGGGTTCTTATTTATCAATTTTTTTTTATATTTTCGCTAAAAATCTATGCATACCAATATGTTATTGTTCGAATGCAGCTGGCAATACAGGGACAATTCATCTTTGTGCCGTAAGCAAGGGCTGCACCACTGTGACTCATTGAGCACTGCCCAGGAGGTGCGTGTAGCTTGAAGATAGGCTACGGACGCGGAGTCACACTACCCCGCAACGCTTCTACGATCCTATTACACCGGGACCTATGTTTAAAGTGGATTCCGTACCACTCACAAACATCCATGGCACTGGCGATATGCATTGACCCAAGCTGGTCTGAACGTTTTAAAGTATTATCTGGCAATAATTTTGTTTAAAGTGGAATATATTTTTGGTAATTAAAATATTGACGAAGTTAGGGATTCTGTAACCAGGCAATTGACAAATGTTCTTGTTTTCTAATTTGCACTAAAAAAATAAATAATAATAATGTTCATCTTTTATTCAACCAGGGCTAAACTATGCTGCATGTGTTCTATCCAAATCTGAAATCTTTTTTAAAAAATAACTGTAGTGTTAAAGCGAAATTGAAGTGCGATGACGAAAGACGACTAGAAAAGCAGCGATGATTCGACTGTTCGATTTAATAAGATCTTAATCTATAAAGCAATCACCAGACTTGTCTTAGATCGCATCTGCTACAGCCTACTCAATGAAAAAGTCTGAAGATATTGTAAATTTAGCAAATATGTGTACTCCTAACCTCATAAATGTTCCTTACTATTTCAGTAAGAAATTTTTACACAGACAACTAAAACGGAAACATGTTCTAGATTACATTCGAAATTAAAGCCACTTGTACCATCCACGAAACCACCAGCACACAAACCAAACCAATAGCACACAAACCAAACCAACAGCACAGAAACCAAACCACCAGCACAAAAACCAAACCACCAGCACAAAAACCAAACCACCAGCACAAAAAAAAAAAAAAAAAAAAAAAAAAAATCAGAAACAAACTCATCGATGCACTCTCCGCGTATGAGCCCAAAATTCACACACACTCACAAAAACAAGTAATATATAAAAAATAAAAAAAAATTTTTAAGTCAATTCCTACTTTTTTTCTCACTATATTACAGAAAGTCCTACAAATGAAGTTGAAATTTTGCTCTTACATCTGGAGCCATCTATTGTCATCCACTGCAAGTACAAAAAAAAATGTATTTGAACTGGAGTGGATGAATGAAAAAGTATTTTATGAACGACTGAAAATGTGAACGAGATATATAGAGGGAGAGTGAGAGCTAATAGAAGGAATTGAAAAAAAACCCACCAAGCGATATCTTTAATCGGCCATTCACGAGCTTCCCCATGCTGACAACAGCACTAATCGCGTAAGTTCTGGACAACCCTCTTTGAACTGGAACTCACTCACTGGATAGCATTTCTATTGAACACTACTTTCACGCTTCTGCCCCCCCCTTCTCTCTCTCTTCTCCACTTTTAGACAATGCACAAAGAAATGATTAAGTCATCAGGATTCAGGTTTTTTTTTTCCCTACCTGGCTGATTTAATTGACTTTTTAAAATTTGTTGAGTACTCATTTTTTGGCTCTATCCTAGCAAAACTATATTCGCTCGAGTAAAATACTCGTGTTATTTTTGATTATTCAATTCCTTCTATTAGTTCACACTCTCCCTATATATATCTTGTTCGCATTTTCAATCGTTCGTAAAACACTTTTTATTCATCCACTCCAGTTCAAATGCATTTTTTGAACTCATAGTGGATGACACTCGATGTTAATACAGTTTTTTCAAATAGTAATTCATTCATTAAATTTAATGAATTAATTTCAGTTTTTTAGATTTAAGTTGCATGTATCTACCTGTAGATGGCGCCAGATAAACTTAAAAAAATGATGAAAAATATTTATAAAGGATATTCTACATGAGAAAAAAAAAAAAAAAAAAAAAAAACGAAAATTGTACGCTAAATACATAAATAAATAATGCATTTAACTCAATTTTAAAAAATATTTTGGATACAAATCAAATAATAAATGAAAAATTTACAAATTATGAACCGAAATAACACTTAACAACTATGGCATCCTTTCTCATTCGTAATTGCTGAGCCGACGATTCTTAAACCAAATGGCTAAAAGCTTTGTGACCCTCAGACATTGTGATTCATATTAAATTCAAAAAAAAATCACTGATAATAATTTTTTCGCGACATTTAACTATGCATTAGATAAAAAATATGTATTTCTGGATCTTTTAGTAGTATAATTTTTAATTATAAGATTGAGAGTGATAGACGCATACATCTCTTGCTTTCTGTCTCTCTCTCTCTCTCTATATATAGATAGATATTGCACTACCAAATAATTCTATACCTTGCCGGAATTAAAACGAAGGATTATTCCTCCATGTTATCGGAATACTTCTCTAGATATGTCTCTGACTTGGATCCAGTCATCTAGCGAACATAAATAACGTGGTTTGTAATGTCCTGAGGGTAAGTATTCCATGGCGGAGACATCCGCAGCATGTTACAAGTAATTTCCTTTGGATTTCCTAATTTATTTCGGCCTTTACGAATTTCCTGGACAACATGCTTTAACACCTTTTTATTGTATATTTTATACAAAATTGTATATTTTTCTGATCTGCTAACTCAGTTTTTGTCTTCAACCTTCTGATTTTTGTTTATATATATATATATATTCCTTCAGTGTCTCAACAGCCCCATGGTGGGTCAAGGCGTTTGCCTACTAGCAGATCCCGAAACATGAAATGTTTTTCATTTTACGTGGTAGGGTTGTGAACCCTACGTCCGACGCTCTACAGTCCTGTTAGACGGAGACCTACTTTAAAAGTGGATTATATGTATATATATATATTATTGTTTTAATTTTTAACATGGTTTCAAAGTGTGTTATTTTGTTTTTACTTTTATTACTTTTCAAGATTGGTGTCGCACATTGTGTGATGCATGAGGAATATTTCTCTTTTAAATAAGAAATTTTCGAGTTTTTTTTTTTAAATTCTTATTTTTCTGTCCACTTTAAATTTGAAAAGAGGCAGTGCATTTCATCATGTGAAAAGGATCAACATTTTTGTGTAACGGTCAAACGTGTATAAGAAACAATTTACATTTCCTGCAATAAAATGAGTTCTTAGTTTTGCTATAGAAATGTCTGTTTGAAAAATTGGATACATTTTCCGAAAATGTATAAAAACAATATGGAAAGTTCAAAATCTTCCCATTTACCATCAAGGAAAACGCTTCATCATAAGGAAAGTATGGATAGGACGAGAAGGAAAAATGTACCTATACTGCAGATTGCAAATGACTGAGGAAAATTTCTCAATTTTTAAAGATAGCTTCTCAGTAGGTTTTCGCTGTAAGAATAAATTATACTTATTTGCATGAAAACTCTATAAAACGAATTAAAAATAAAACTTTTGAAGTGTAGAATACATTTGAAATTTTGATTTTTACACTATAGTAACTGCAAGTGTTCTTTTGAATCGATCCCTTTTTACACTACTTATAAATGATATTTTTATCTCTTTACATTTAAAAATTAAAAAAAAAAATACCCATTAAAATATATAATGAAGAATGAAATTGTAAGAGATTAACTTATTTCAAAACAGCAAATTTTGCATAATTTAAAGTTAATGTACGTCATTCTAAATATTTTACCACTAATACATACACTTTTTTCAATTCCTTCTATTAGCTCACACTCGCTCTCTATATATATCTTGTTCACATTTTCAATCATTAGTAAAACACTTTTTATTCATCCACTCGAGTTCAACATGCATTTTTTTGTGAACTTGTAGTGGATGACAGTGGATGTTAATACAGTTTTTTCAAATATTAATTCATTCATTAAATTTAATTAATTCATTTTAGTTTTTTAGATTTAAGTTGCGTGTATCTACCGATAGAGGGCGCCAGATCAACTTAAAAAAAGGAATGGAAATTATTTATAAGGACTTTCTGCAATAGAGTAAAAAAAAAAAAGTAGGAATTGTTTTCTATTAGCAATGTAATTCTGTGCATAATTCATGTTTCGTGCATCTGATATTTCAACAGAAATTTGCGTACGCACATCTTTCGGCAACGAGGCTGCCCAAATCCCTTTTTGCCGCGATTTAAAATGACAAAAATCTCGATTCCTCCGTCGTTAGAAGTGACGTTTATCTGGTTGCAGCGCTCGCCTTCCGAAACGCCTATTTCCTCCGAGTATCGCACCGACTGAACTTGGACTGAACTGGCCGCGTGCCAAGCAGCGGCGTGTGCACCGCACATCTGTGCTTCTCGTGGACGTGCACACGCCGCGTACGTGTCCCTTTTTTTTTTGCTGCGTCGCTCCACAGTATCTGTTTGTGTTTCTATTGTAGCATTAAAAAATCATAGTTTAAAACTACTTAAGAAGACGCTTTTACAGTGAATCAAACTGAAAAGTAAAAAATCATTGTTAACATAGGAATAAGATGACTGTTCTAAAAGCGTGGGGTGCTTTGTATGACATTTTTAAACTAACTCTGCATTTCGAAATGAAACTAGTGAAAAATTATAACGATGGATGTCGAGCACCCCACGCTTGTAGAACAGTCATTTTATTCCTATGTTAACAATTATAGTTTAAAAAAGACAATTATTTTTTACTTTTTAGTTTGATTCACTCTAAAAGCGTGTTTTTTAGTGTTTTTAATCTATAATATTTTTCATTTTCTTTTATGTATTCTAACTGTAGAAACAATGCTCGTGTCTTCCAATTTCAAGTCGGTCTACCTAAAAATGCTGCCTTAAAATGTGTCCAAAATCTGTTTCGATTTCAAGATAAGTTAGTTGTGATAAAAAAAAAAAAAAAAGAAAAGAGCCGCTGGGTTTCTTTTTCGCGTGGAAAAGAAAGGCCCCTCTGCGTGATGACAGAACCGTGACTGCGGAATTACCCTCTCCGCTCTCTGTAAGCGAGATTGCATTACCTCCTTCCTTCTGCCCAGAGAAAGAAGAAACAAACAGCACTCCTAAGTGGACGTCATCAATGCCCCCGACACCTCTGAGAGCCGGGGCGTGTTGATCTCACTTCTTTTCATACCTCTGTCACGCTACGTCCTCCCCTGTCATTTGCGCTCTTCTTTTTCACCAGCTGCAGCAGTTCCTATTTTGTTCAAGTCAAATACGTTTTGAAAAGACGATAACTTACAGATCGAGCAACAAATAATTTATTTTTTTCAATTCCTTCTATTAGCTCACACTCTCCCTATATATATCTTGTCCAAATTTTCAATCGTTCATGAAACACTTCTTATTCATCCACTCCATTTCAAGTACATTTTTTTTTTTTTTTAACTTGTAGTGGATGACACTGGATGTGAATACAGTTTTTCAAATATTAATTCATTCATTAAATTTAATTAATTCATTTTAGTTTCTTTTTAGATTTAAGTTGCACGTATCTACCCATAGAGGGTGCCAGATAAACTTACAAAAAAAATTAATGGAAATTATTTATAAAGGATTTTCTGCAATAGAGTGAAAAAAAAAAAAAAAGTAGGAATTGACTTAATTTTTTATTTTTTTTTATTTTTAATATTGCTTGTTTTTCAGTGAGGTCGTACGGTGAAAATTTTTATATCGCATATGATAAATATGGACATATGATAAATATGGACATATGATAAATATCGCATATGATAAAAATATCGCATATGATAAATATGGACATATGATAAATATCGCATATGATAAATATCGCATATGATAAATATGATTGATAGAATGGATGTTTTCCCTGACATCCCATGTGCATACTCTTTTTTAATCTCAGCGGCAGTCACCCTATTTGAATTTACAAATAGTTATATTAATTGTAATTTTATATATATATAATTACAATAAATGCTCAGAATGGCGACTACCCACAACGGTACATGCCTTGATATCGTCGAACGAGTGGTGGGCGAACAAAGATCCAAGATTTATTAAGATCGATAATTACACTAAATTAATAGTATCAATCAACAATAATCAGCCAAAGGCCTGAATGGTCGAGTGGCTAGCGCTTAACAGGACTGTAGGTCCCGGTTTAACATCACTGTAGAGCATCACAGAGCAAAAGTCAGACTTCTACCTACGGGCGCTCCATCACAACAGAAGCTGCTTCCTGCCCCTTCAACCATGAGTCCATACGAGTTCGTGGGCTTGGTCTAGATTAGATATCTACCAAGTGGGATAAATAACAACAACAACATAATCAGCCAATCATCGATTGATTAAAAGATTCGATTTATCTACAGAAAAGAATAAAAGTTAAAATAGGAAGAAATGTTTCGGTTCTCAATTACTTGAATGAATGCCCCATCAACCACTCCAGTGAGCTCGGAAGCTGGAAAAATAATCAAATATTGCGGCCTATTAGTGTAATACAAATATTTACAATCATAATGAAGAATTGCATTTGTATGTAAATTAGGCACGTTTCTTTGGTTTCAACTGGATAAAAATCAATTAAAATTCTTCAAAAAAAAAAGTAGGCTCTTATATGCAAGTAAGTTATCTGTTAAAAAGCCAATTTTGAAATTTTACTTAAAAATATATTTTAAAATATTTTTCTAATGGGTATTGCCTGATTGTCTATTGTTCAATACAGATTATAAGCACAGAGAAAACGTTCGATTAAATCTTGTTAGATTTTTTGCATGTAATTATTATTATGGATTCCTTATGGATTGATTATCTTTTGGTTAAATAAAAACTTTCTTTTTAATTGTCATTGGATTTTACAGTAATATTTTAGTTGTTAAAAGAAAATGAAAACGGCATCACATCACTTTTTGAACTTAGTGCCCTTTTGATACTTCGCTTTTTGTTAACGTTATTGTTTTTGCCTATTGCTTCTATTTTTTTTTTTATATCGTTATTCAATATTTCGCACTCGCAATTGAGATAGTTTTTAAATGTATAGTCATGTAATGTATGCATGTATAGTATGTAAATGTCATGATGATAAACAATTTATTTCTTTGATTTAAAAATTTTAATTTTTTATGTTTGTGGAAACTTAAAAATGTTTTATTTTCTGTAGCCTAGGAATGCCGAATCATGTCTGTTAATATGAAATAAGAGTGGTTGATTACAGAACAGCCTATGAAACATTTATAGCTTTTAGATTTAAAATTCCTCCTTCTTTAGAGGATTCGATTCTTCTCAACTAGGCATCCAGTTCTAATATTCCATTTTGTACACCCAGTCATTACATATTAACGCGGCTTTTGAGGGCGCGGCTCCTTCAAAGAATGCGGTAAACAAATTCGCGAAAAATTCAATTGACCTTTAAAAATGGTTCTTCTATTTGCGTCCGTGATTCCTTTGCACCAAACTTCAAAAAAGGAAGTTAAAAGAATTATAAAACTTTATGTTTTTAGTTAGCCGAAATAAACTTGACATTTTGAAAGGCACAGGGAAAAAACGTTAAAGTTACGAATCCAAAGTTTTAATATTTTTTTCTTACTATTCCCGCTATTGAAGCGCCATTATGATATTTAATAATAATATTTTTTTCAATTCCTTCTATTAGCTCACACTCTCTCTATATATATCTTGTTCACATTTCCAATCCTTCATCAAACACTTTCTATTCATCGACTCCAGTTCAAATGCATTTTTTTTTTTTTTTTTGAACTTGTGGTGGAGGACACTGGATGTCAATACAGTTTTTTCAAATATTAATTCAGCCATTAAATTTAATTCATTCATTTTAGTTTTTTTTAGATTTAAGTTGCACATATCTACCCATAGATGCCGCCAGAATTATTTGTAAAGGACTTTCTGCAAGAGAGTGAAAAAAAGTAGGAATTGACTTTAAATTTTTTTTTTTTTTTATATTACTTGTTTAGTTAGCAGAAATAAACTTGACATTCTTGAGAAACACAGGGAAAAACATTAAAGTCCAAAAATCCATTAAAGTTCCAAAATTTTGATTTTTTTCTCTCTTACTATTTCGTCTAATGAAGCGCCATTATGATATTTTATAATAATTTTTTTTTTTTTTTTTTAAGTGAACAGGAGAAAAAAAGATTGAGCCGATTTTCATTTTTTACGGTTATTTCACGAACACTGCAAACTAGAGCACGGCATTTTGGAAAAACAAACGCAGCAAGATATGCAGGCGTTCCGTTTCACGAATTTATATAGGATAGAGGAATTACATCTGATATCAGTCAAAACTGCAACTTGGAAAAAAAAATCTAAAAATACCACGTTCTCCTACAGGCATTTTTCAAGAATGTTATTTTTTTATGTCACTTAAGAAATGCTTTTTGAAACTTACACTTGATGAGAAAGTTATTTCAGAGGGAATTATCACTTGAGGGCAGCAAATGGCGCGAAAGTATACTTTCCGTTCAACGCGTAAAAGGAATTTGTATAAATATACTTTATCACTTTATACTTATATTGGGCGGAGGGGTGAAGAAAAAATCAACCCAATTCTTTTGAAATTTATAAAATGCATTAAACTATTATTGTTAATTCATTAGATTGTGTTTGAAATGTAACTTATAAATCCTTCATATACTTTTATTTATTGATTTTAAAAATAATTACAGGGGATTATCAAAATAAGGGAAACACCATAGATTTATAAAGAATTAGTATGGTATAGGATTATTAGTATGGTGTAGGACCGCCTTTTACATGTAATACAGCTTGGATTCGCCTAGGAATCGATTCATACAAGTGCTGAATAGTGTTTAGAAGAATATTGTACCATTCTTCATGGAGATAATGTGAAAGTTCTGGGAGAGATGCCAGTGGAGGATATCGATTTCGTATTGGATGCTCTAAAATGGACCTTAACGATTCAATGATATTGAGGTCTGGTGATTGTGCGGACCAAGGTAGATGTTGAACTTCATCCTCTTGTTCATGATGGGACAAGTCCCGCTGCATGGATGGGTATATTATCATCCTAGAAAATTCCATCTCCCACAGGAAACAAACTGTGCATCATAGGATGGACCTGATCAGCTAAAATTTCTCCATACTTCTCCTCCCAGTGATCCTTCCTTTCAGGGTTACGATTGGTCCTGCAGAAAACCACGACACGGCTGCCCATATTATGACAGATCCACATCCATGCTTGACAGTTGGAAGGAGACAATCTCGATCATACACTTGTGCAGGTGTCCTTCAAATGTACACTCGTCCTGTTGTTGTAGAGAAAAGTACGAAAGGCGATTCGTCAGACCATATTACTTCTTTCCACTTATCAATCGACCATGTTTTATGAGTGTGGTACCGCTGTAAACGACGTTTGGCATTAACATCTGTTACAAGTGACTTGGGAATTGCTGCTCTGGTGTAAATGTCCTGTTTATGGAGGTGCCTTCTAACTGTGATGATTGACACTGGAGAATCCAGATGCTGCTTGAGCTCTGCGGTCACTTTTTGCTGCAGTTGTGTGCTTTTGAGACACCACAATCCGCTTCAATACCCGTCGTTCTCTTTCTCTGAACTTCTCTTTCCGTCCACTCTTTTGCTTTGCCGAGCTTGTCTTGCCACGCTGTGTGTATGCTGGCATGACTTTTAGACACCGTACCTCTAGAAACGCCTAAAAGTTGGGATGTTTCGGTTACACTTGCACCAGCTAGAGGGCTCCTACAATGTGGCCTCTTTGAAAATCTGAAAGGTCCGACATTTGAGGGTTTTAAATAAATTCAAGACTTAAAGAACTTCAATAAAGCTACCACATACTACCAGAATATATACATTTCTATTTTAAAAAAAACTGGTAGCTATCATTATATTTCAATGCTTACAAAGCGCATTCAAAAATATCACTTTTATTCACAGGTGTTTCCACTATTTTGATAAACCCCTGTATATGTTAATCAAATATATCTTATAATGCAGTTAAAAGTCGCTTTTCTAGAAAAGAATAAAAAATGTTAGATTTGTTGATTTGTTATATATATTATTAGTTATATATAAATTTGTTTTCTTTTCTTTATGCTGATGCCTTCCATAATTAAATTTCATCAGAACATTAAAAAAAAAAAAAAAAAAAAAAATTGCTTAAATGCGAATTGAAAAATCGCTTTTTATACAATACTTTCTTCAATACACAAATATCTTTTATGGAGATGGGGTGCTTTTTATTTGTCAACTAATACTTCGTGCATTCCTTCCTCATTGAGGGAAACGTGAAGATCTGTATCTGAGTTCCAATTTAGGCTCATGTTCTCTTAGTTGAGAAAAAGTAAACTGCCGACAGATCTGTAGTCAGGCTGGTCAATAACATGTTCTCCTAAATTCCACGATTCCAATTCCTTATTTCCTTCTGTTGAGGTTGATGGTCGACCAGAGGCCTCTTCGTCTTCAACGCGTTCTCTGCCTTATTTGAATTGTTTTTTACCACTTCCAAACATTTCTTTCCGATATAGGAATGCTCACCGAATGCCTTCTGCAACATTCTATACGTTTCCTCAAACGAAATTGAATGCCAATTCTTTGCTCAATTAATGCAGACATTTCAAAAATCGCCGGAATCCGTTTTAGCGTCTCACAAAAAGCCAAGCGTAACTCAAACACTCATGAATATTTTGACGTCAAATTTCACACAGATGTCAAGGACAGTGCCAGAAACCAAAAGAAGAAGAAAGAAGAAAAAAAAAAAACCCATATGGCAGGGAAATTTAAATTGAAAACTTCTCTTACGTTTCGGACACAGTAGTATAAAGAGTAAAAGTTTATCACGAATGTAAAAATAATATATTTTCTTATATGTGGAGAAAATTATTAAATAAGAAATGCCACTTTGATTTTTGTAAAGATTATTTTTAAAAATTAACAAGAAATGATAACGGATCAAACTTGTCGTCGAAAACAAACTGGTCTAAATGAAAGGAACGAGTTCTTTTCAAGTTTATTTGTTCAAATGTTTTTATGATCATTTTCGCGTAAGTTGTATCTCTCTCATTGGTTTCGGCTGTTTGTTTTCGACCCCCTGCTCAAATATTTACCAAATTTAAGTCTTCAGTGTACTTTGTGTAAGACGAGACACATCAACCTCAGTATGAAAATCCAGGAATGTTTGTCAAAAAGCTGGGAAAGATTCTGAAAGGTAATCACTTGTCGAATACATAATCAAAATTGGAAATTAATTTGGAATTAAACTGCTTGACTGATTAAGAAAATAACTTTTCTTAATCATGTAACTTACTAAAAATGATCAAGTTTTGAAAAAAGAAATTAAACTGCAATTTATTTTTTTAAATAATAATCAATAAAATGAAGCCAAACTGTATTTTTCTTTTTTGGTAATTTGAAATTATATTTTCCTCATATTTTGAGGAGATTAAATTGTGTCGCTTTTGTATAGTCAACAGTTTATGCTTATTTTATTCTTTGAATATTCGATGCTTTTATGTAAACACTATGACTTTTGTGATTTAAATATTCGTTTTTATTTAGTTTGAAACACAAATAATATTTTTAAAACTTTTTTTTTATTTTAATTTTATGTTATTATAAAACTTACTCAGGATCAAAGAATGCCCTTTCAATAAGAAAAAGATATTTAAATGCTAAATTTAATTTTGTTAGTTATCCTATTCATAAAAATATATGACTAATTTTTTAGTCATACCATATTTTTATTAATAGGTTAACTAATTAGTGTTGTTTTTATTTATTGCTCTTTAAAAATTGTTCTAATTTTATTGTTCTTTAAAAATAAAAATATCCCACAAAGAAACATTTATTCCGTTAAAACCTACGTAGGCATTACACTTTAGATTTTTATGCTGTGTTATTATTTTTTTCCTAATCAAAAATGTGTCCCTTTCTATAATTCTTTCTAAACCATGCAATGAAGAAATGAAGAAGTGCTTTTTAAAATGAAAGAATCACGGGAGTGTTTTTGAGAAATTGTTTCAATTGGCTGCAATTCGTACCATTTTTTTTTTTTTTTTTTTTTTTAAATTTTATTTTTGAAAATGTTCCCAATACTAACGTTAATATATGAGTGATATTCCTTTATAAATTTTATATAATTTTTGCAATCATTTAAAATATTATTTCGATCATTTTTTATTGCGATCTGACATTTGTTAAACGAAAATTTTTTTTTTCAATATTTTTATATTTTTTCAAATGACTTTTATGTCTGAATTAAAAGTAATCTTTTGTCTATCTTGTCACCCAGATTTTTCACAAAATGTTACGCATTGATGTAGACTAGTCATGTGTGCCCGTAACATTTGTAACATGCTATAGTTCTCTGTGTTGAATTTCAAACAAAAGCGTTTGCAAAGTAAGTGTATTTAGAGATTAGGCTTTGTTAAAAGATTATACAAAACTTCTTATAAACGCAAATTATTTACAAATACTTTTTGCAAAAGTCAACTGTTTGTTGAATATAAATAGAATTTGCTTTTGTTTTTGACTTAACAGAAACAAGAATGTAAGGAACGAATGCTTCTTCATTCTGTCACATTGTGCACAGGATTAAAAACTTAATTCAAAATTTAATTACTTAATTTTACTTCTTTTTTATTACTTTAAAATTTCATT
This sequence comes from Caerostris extrusa, assembly GCA_021605095.1. Taxonomy (NCBI): domain Eukaryota; kingdom Metazoa; phylum Arthropoda; class Arachnida; order Araneae; family Araneidae; genus Caerostris; species Caerostris extrusa. The sequence goes on along the minus strand of BPLR01008843.1, from coordinate 42,995 downwards.
TCATTTCAACTCCCGGGCTGTGGTTCAACCTTAATTACACTCATCTCTCTATTTTAAGTTTAATCTCTCTCTTTTATATTTAACCCTTTTGGGGAAATTATATTTGACTAATAATTATGCAACAGGATGTGCGGGGATCCTTTTTTCCCAGGCACACCTTTTCCTTTGTAAGGAACGGATTAAATTATTTTTACATCACTTCGAACTTCTTATATTTTTGAAATAAAACTTCTTGCATGAGAATCAGGACAGGAAGTTCGACAACCCTTTTTCAATTCCTTCTATTAGCTCACACTCTCCCTATATATATCTTGTTCACATTTTCAATCGTTCATAAAATACTTTTCCCTCATCCACTCAACTTCAAATACATTTTTTTTTTTTTTGAACTTGTAGTGGATGACACTGGATGTGAATACAGTTTTTCAAATATTAATTCATTCATTAAATTTTATTAATTCATTTTAGTTTTTTTTACATTTAAGTTGCATATGTCTACCAATAGAGGGAGCCCGATAAACTTAAAAATGAATGAAAATTATTTATAAGCGACTTTCTGCAATAGAGTGAAAAAAAGTAGGAATTGACTTAAATTTTTTTTTTTATATATATTACTTGTTTTTTTTTACTACGGAAATGGGCGGGGCTAATTTACACATTCGGCCAGTTTCATTGGCATAAGGATCGCTCCAACATGCTGTAGTGCTCGATTGAATAGGCTGCTTTTAATTCGCTTCACAATGAATTTCCTTCAAAACAAGGGTCCAATTCAGATCATGGTAAAGATTTAGAATCATGTATCACTTATGGCAAATGTGCGCCAAATTGGCAAGTAAGCCATCAAATAAGATTCCGTTGCGATTTTTAAACGAAAGGAAACCTTCTACTGAACAGTGTTTTTAATTTGGTCACCTGCATTATACAATAATAAAAATAATGATCATAGATAAAAAATACACGTCCCAAGGACCTTTCGCCCACTTACATGCAGCGGATTACGATCTTGACAATTTACATTTCTTCAAATCAAAACATTTCAAACATTTTCAAGTTCAATCACTGCCACTTACAATGATAAAAATCACTAGGAGCTACATCTATTACATACATCAATAGGAGATACATCTAATATATACTACTATATGCAATCAGTAGTAGTTACATCAGGTCTATATGAGGCTACATCTATATACATCAGGTCTATATGAGGCTACATCTATATACATCAGTAGTAGTAGTAGTGCCATATATCTACTGTATACACCAGGAGCTTCATCTATTAAATACTATTACACACATTAGCTACTAGGAGCTTCACCTAGTACAGGGTGGTCAACAGAATTTTTTCAGAACAGAACAGGCCTTGTATATTTTTTCCGGTTAATATATTGAATAATTTTATAAATAATATTTGAATATTTTTCCGGTTAATATATTGAATATTTTTATAATTAATATTTGAATATTTTTCAAAAATTCAAGGTTAATAACTCTAATTAACCTTGAATTTCGCGACTTCTATAATTTATCGCTACCTGTTGACTCTCATCCTTTTTCCCTATAAGATAGTAACCAGAACACTTTTGGCGATTTGTTTAGGATTTCAATCATTCTAACATCAGACGCTTTAAAATACGGGTGGCCAACACGCGGCCCACCTTGAATATTTTTCCGGCCCGTGAGATTGATCACACTTTTACAAAATATATTTATTATAGAATGGCCAAAGTACTGAAAACCAATGTAATCAAAAAATACATTATGTGTGAATCCATCTATTCAAAAATGAACTGTCGAAATGATGAGAAAAAATAAACTTTGACTTTAAAATAATGTTCTTCCGAATATAGGACATATATTGCACGTTTTATTTATGAATTCGCAGAATAATTAAATTAAGTATGTTTTGCGAACTCATGATGCGCGCATCGTGGAACATCTAATATAACAGGTTCTATGTTTCACTTTAAGTGACCTCAGGGACGCAGTGACCATCCCTAGATACGCACAGTTGATTGTTGATGGTTGTTAAAAGTTAAAATTAAAATTAAAAGAATGTAGATTAAAAATTCGGTACAATTAGGCACCCATTGTAGATGCCATAAACATAGTGTATAAGATTAGAGATTAAGATTGCTGAACGTGTGGGGCGTAAAGATGAATCTGCAGGGTAAAAAGCATTATAATAACCTCCCCCGCCCTAAAAGAGTGGCTGTTCTCAGAACCTACGTTCTGGTTTTTTATTTTGTTTATATATATATATATATTAAGCAAAAAATAAAAGCAAATAAAAAAAGCAAAAAGGTTAAAAAGCAAATAAATAAAAACTAACTGTGGTCAACTAATCGGCAAAAGAATTAAAGCGCACATCGTAGCTAAGTAGCGGACGGAGATGGGCTGAGATTCGAACCTTCGACCTCGCGGTCAGAGATCCATTTCTTTAACCCTGCTCCAGTTCGACAAATTTTTAAGACAAATGTGTTCTCAGATACACAGTGAGACAATTTGTCTCGGTGAATGTTTAAATCCACTCCGTTACCTGAGTTCGTCTGTGCTTTCTCAGAATAACAGCCGTGCTGTCTCTTCACTTTTGCATAAACACTCATAGGAGACATCACAGATGGCTCTGGGCCTTTTCTGCAAACTTTTCACACCAGGGCGATAAGTTGGCAGGCGCCGAATTAACCCATTGCTAATCCACACCATCAATGCGGCTTCCTTGCTACGTAGGCAGAACTAGAATCGAGATTTTTTATTCCCATGCGATTATTATTTTTTTATCTGAGTAACAAATAAAATTACTTCATACTCTTCTATAAAATACTCCAAAAAATTATCCCTTGAATAAGACTTGAGGACGAGCATCTGAAAGGGTCCCTTTTCTACCATAAGCAGACAGTCCACCTTGCGTCATTTTTTAATTTTTTTTTATTTCCAATGGCAGGCTGCAATAAGTAATAAAATAAAAAATAAAAAGAACACAAGAAACATGAAAACAACAACGAGAATCGAAGGAAATCACGTAGTGACATGTTTAGCCCATAAGGGCCCTATCCTCCCAGTAACGACCCTACACAAGGAAGGAAGTGCAAGTGCAGGCCAGACAGGAAGGTGGGATAAATCCCTCTCCAAGACTGCAAAGCATGGATTTTGGGCTGGCAAATATTCTCATTCGAAAAAGATGATTGGCCAAACAATCATGGCCCGTCAGGAGTCTGAAAAGGGCAACAGTTTTAAACCTGGGCTGATCAGGGGTGTTTAGAATAAAGGTAAATCAGGTTTTAGATGAGTTGCCTTCGAGTAGATTATGAGATAGAGTGTTCCGAAAAAAGTCTCGGATCATCATTTTCATCGAGTGAAAAGAGACGCGCATCATTTTAATACATAGATTTTTCTAGTGTAATTAAAACATCTAAATTTGTATCGCATTATTTGGTATTTCAAATATTTTAAAGAAATGATGCAATTACCTATTAGACTAAGATTAACTAAAAATTAAATTAAAATCGAACTAATACTAGAAAGTCTGTCTATGTATTACCAAGATGTAGAAAAGTTTATTCATTGCGTTTGTGTCCGGAATGTAATTAAGAGCCATTGCATGATTTGTGGAGAAGAGGCGTGCGCCACTTTCATCAAGCACTGACGACTTTCGAGGTGAAAACACGCTCGGTTCGAGTCCTGTCACGCCCTCGTAATTCAAAAGAGATCGGAATTCTTTCGAGTGTCGAGTCGCCGATTCACGGTCGAGCGGCGATTGTGGAAGGGACGCGCAGCTTTTCCGTTACCTTGTTTCGACTCTTTTTTTTTTTCGTAGATTCACAAAGGCGTTTAAAGAAAAACATTTTATGACAAGCAGACTCATTAAAATAATTGTCAACCTTTTTTTTCTCCTGTTACACCTTTAAAAAAATTCAGTCTTTTTACTGACCTTGAACTTTACAATTTCAAGAATACATTTTACCTCACCAAACAATCCACTGAGCTAGAAAATTTCGTATAAAATTTCTCTCATCTTTCTAGTCCAACGAACTGCAGATGAGATATCCGAAAGGTCGGGATGTAGTCAGTTAATTCAAATATTTCCTTGATACTTTAATTGGACGCATAACAATGATGATACGCCACAAGAAAACAAGTAATATAAAAAAAAATTTTAAGTCAATTCCTACTTTTTTTTCACTCTATTGTATAAAGTCCATTATAAATAATTTTTATTCATTTTTTAAGTTTATCTGGCGGCGTCTATTGGTAGATATATGCAACGTAAATCTAAAAAAAAAAAAAAAAAAGCTAAAATGAATGAATTAAATTTAATAAATGAATTAGTATTTGAAAAAACGGTATTAACGTCCAGTGTCATCCACTACAAGTTCCAGAAAAATGTATTTGAACTCGAATGTATGAATAAAAAGTATCTTATGAACGATTGAAAATGTAAACAAGATATATATAGGGAGAGTGCGTGCTAATAGTAGGAATTGAATAATAATAGAAATTGCGGGCACAAAAAAACCCCGCGTTCTACCACGGATGATTATCAACAACGAAGTGCGGAGAGAAAGTTCTTACACAGAAGTACAGTTGCAGATCAAAAGTAAAGTGGCAGACAGTTCAAAAAGTTCTAGATATACAGCATTTTCGACAATACTAATAATAATTTAAAGAATAATGAAACTAGTCGAAACTTTCTCAAACATTTAATTAAAAGAAAATATATTAAATAAAACTAATTCCTTGGTACTACATAGTGGGCCAAGGCCGTCTGCCTATTGTCAGATGTCGAGACAGGAGATGTTTTATTTTTAAAGGGTAGGGTTGCCAGCCCTACATTCAACAATCCTATTAGACCGGAATCTACGGACTAATAGATCCGCCAGACTCGAGTCCGAAGCCTGCGGCAGCGAGCTCCAGACACTATGCCATTAGGCGCCAAACATATGAAAAGAATGACAAAAAATGAAGTCAAAAGAATATTATCCAGATTTATAAGAATTCAATCCATATTTAAAAACAATAGCAGGTGGATCTATAGTAGAATATTATTATGATCCTTAAAAAAAAAAAAAAAAAAAAAAAAAAAAAAAAAATACCACAGCATCGGCTGTCACAGTGTAAAAGTTTTTAAAACTAGAGTGAATATCTGATAAAAAGCATTTCTGAGTCATTTCATGTTCGTTTTCCTCTTCCAACCTGAAGGATTTCTTTGGGTTGTTATTAAAAATTATTCATCAGGTAAAAGATCCAGTAAGGAGAATATAAATAAACCTCTTAGATAAACACAGGTAAAGTCTTTGATAGATAAAAAATTAAATCATGAATTACGAGGCCTTTACTATTAGCATAAATATTGGATTCATCGATACGATTTAAACTTCGAACTCATAAAATGGCAGCTGCTGTTATTTTGCAGTGATCAAACTTCAGCAGTGTTGCCACTGGAATATGAATAAATTCTTCACCGGAAGATGTGTTTGCTACGAACATGAACTGGACTCATTTTCAATTACATTTTCATTATAACACTCTTATTACAAACGACAGCGTATCTATTTTGAAAGCTACCTTTCCAAATTCAAAAACAAGAATTCGAATTCAAGAGAAGTTGTCTGATGAATTATCCATTCAAAATGGAGTTCGACAGGGGTATTCGCTTTCAGGTTTGCTTTTTAACATTGTTTTGGAAATAACATTGAGAGATTCGGGTATAAATAAACTTAAGAGGACATATTTTCCTCAAGTCTGCACAGATTGTAGCTTATGCTGACGATGTTGTAATCATTGCAAGATCTTTTGCAGCTTTTAGGAAGCTTTTCGAGCTTTTGAATTGGCTGCAGGGGCTTTGCATCTAAACATAAACCAGGAGAAAAAGGAATATATGCTTTCTCTCAAGAAATATTTGTCAGGATACACCCAATATTACCTTAGGCACTTACACTTTTGAATCTGTGCTTAGTTTTAAATACTTAGAATCAGAAATTAAATGCCAAAATAATATCTTGCCTGACATAAAAAACAGAATTGTGTCTGCCAATAAGACTTTTATTGGGTTAAGAAATCTATTTAAATCACAGTTCATGTGCAGAAAAACCAAATTCTTGTTATATAAAACCCTTATTAGACTTACTTTGGTCTATGGCTCTGAAACTTGGACTTTGGCAAGATCTGATGAAGCGCATTTAGGTCTATTTGAGCAGAAGATTTTAAGGGCTATTCTTGAGGTGTTAAGGAAAGTGATTGTTGGAGAAGACGGTACAATGCAGACATTTATAAATGCTATAGAGACCCAGATATTATAAAATTTATTAAGATCAATCGATTAAACTGGGCTGCTTATATATTTAGAATGAATGATTAAACCCTGTAAAAAGGTTCTTTTTGAAAAGCCATAGGGACAAAGAGGAAGAGGATTCCCAGGTTGCGATGGATAGACGCAGTTGGAAAAGATTTTGATGTACTGGGGGATTGGGAATTGGAGGACCCTTGTCACCCAGAGAAATGCATGGAAACCTTGACCCTCTCTGGGCTGCGATGCTATTGATGATGATGACGAGCGTATATATTTGCATATGTATTAATTTCCAAGAATAAAAATCAATTCAAAATTCTCTCAGTGGATTTAAATCCGAAATTAAATGAGTAATCATACTTCAAAAATTTAAATTTTCTACGCATTCATTTCGAAAATTGTAACAAACAAATAATAGTTTAATTTAAAGGGGGAAAATCAGATTAAAATTCTGCAAAGAAAATTAAAATAATCCATTTTTTGTGCTCTTTGTTGTTAATCCTGTTAAGGGAAATAGTTGCACCATTAACGTTGTAAACGTTGCACCATTGTTAACGTTTCCCTTTTTTTTTTTTCAATTCCTTCTATTAGCTGATACTCTCCGTATATATATCTTGCTTAAATTTTCAATCGTTCATTGAATACTTTTTATTCATCCACTCACGTTCAAATGCATTTTTTTTTGAAGTTGTAGCGGATGACACTGGATGTTAACACAGTTTTTTGAAATATTAATTCATTCATTAAATTTAATTCATTCATTTTAGTTTTTTTAGATTTAAGTTGCCTATATCTACCCACAGATGGCGCCAGATAAACTTAAAAAATTATTTATAAAGGACTTTCTTCAATAGAGTGAAAAAAAGTAGGAATTGACTTTAAAAAATTTTTTTTTTTTTTTATATTACTTGTTCTCCGTTTGTGTGCGTTCATCACACAAGTGATAAACAAGGCGGTATACGCTGTCCCTCCCAGCGCATGTTTCTGCAACGATGCGCAATGTTCCTGATGCCGTATGGTGATTCAAACCGGATGAAAAGGGAAAAAATAGAGAACATTCCTTTTTTATCTGATACGTGAAGGTAAACCTTCTGGCATGCCGTCCATCAAACAAATCAGAGCACCCCGCCCCCTCGCATTTCACTTTCACTTCTTCAAGACGGGCGGGAGACGAAACTATTCGGAGCGTTTCATATACCAGAACTGTTTGCGTTGTCCTGTGGCGTTTCGCAGCCACGCTCTGTGTTTCTACTACTGTATCCAGAGCCGGATTTTCCTATAGGTTAACTAGGCTTCAGCCTAGGGCCTCAAGATCAAGAAGGGCCTGCATTCAAATTGTTAGCAAAATTAGAATGACACTATTCTGAAAACAGTAAACACTAAAACACTGAATCGAAAATAAGGAGAAATTCTACATGCATGACTCATAAACACACATAAAAATGTATTGGTTAAGATCAACGCGTTCTGCTCATTGGGTCTGTTCGTTTGTATAGACTAGATTGCACCATTCATACTGATTGCTATGGCAAATATTGAAGTGCCTTATGCTACTAAGCTTTAATTTGATAGAAAATATTGTAATTTTTATTGCATATTTTATTTCTGTGGGCAAAGATTTTTATTATTTGAATTTTGTTTTTGTGTAAATGTTGTGTGCTATGTTTGAAAAGTTATTGCTACAAGTACTCTATAGGGTACTGAGAATAAATGTCCAAATAAGTGTTCTCGACTTTTTTTTTTTTTTATTTATTATCCGTGCCTCATTTTTTATAAAGATGAGTACCCATCACAACACGTTTCATTTAAAATATTGATAAATATCACAGTAATGATGTATTTTATTATGATCTCTCACGTAATTAACAAACTTAAAAATGGGAGGTGAAGGGGCCTCATAAGTGAAATAGTCTAGGGCCTCTTTTCATCTAAATCCGGCCCTGACTGTATTTTAAAATAATGCATTGCAAAATATGGATATTTAAACAAGACTTCAATGTGCGCAGTAGTGTTGAGATAGCTTGATTGTGGAAATATCTCTATTATTATTTTTTAGCATTATAAGCATGCACGATCTTCATGATATGTATATTTCACTCTGGTTAAAGTAATAACAAGTAATATAAAAAAAAAAAATTTAAAGTCGATTCCTCCTTTTTTTTTTTTTTTTTTTTTTCATTTTATTGCAGAAAGTCCTTTATAAATAATTTTCATTCATTTTTTTAAATTTATCTGGAGCCATCTATTGGTAGATATGGGCAACTTACATCTAAAAAAAAAAAGCTAAAAATGAATGAATTAATATTGGAAAAAACTGTATTCACATCCAGTGTCATCCACTACAAGTTCAAAAAAATGTATTTGAACTGGAATGTATGAATCAAAAGTATCTTATTAATGATTGAAAATTTGAACAAGATATGTATAGAGAGAGTGTGAGCTAATAGAAAGAATTGAAAAAGGAATTAAATTCTCCTTTTAGTGTAGGGTTACTCAATGAAAGAACGCAAATTATGTGAAATTTTGAAAAAAATAATGATAACTGGTGTACAGATTGCAGAGTACCAATGGAGGCTAAGGGACGCTCTTAATAGCCTTTTTAGCATAATTCGTTAGCATAATCGTTAGCATAATTTATATTGCCAATTGGGTTACCGATTACGGAGTACCCATGAGGATAGACACTTTAACCTCCTCATCTTAATTCATATAAATTTACGATTAATAATTGGCTGCTTAATGTTAGCTTGTGAGGAAAATTAAAAGTTTCTAAAAATTTAAAGATGGCACTCTAAATATTTAAAAAAAAATAAAGGTAAAATAAAAATAAAAAGTTAAAGTTTATTTAAAACTAAATATTTCCAATCTGAATTTGAAGAACTCTCACTAATTCTGAACTTTTGGTTATTGAGTAGCAGATTTGGTAATCATAATCATGATCATTCAAAGGTGAATATTCGCAGAAGTTCACATTTTGATATTCATAGAAATAAATAAAATTAAAAAAAAAAAAAGAAATGTCGCAGAAATGCATCCACCCCCTCTTTTTCTAAATAAAAATAAACTCACAAAAAATATTCGCCGAAAAAATGCGTGTCATTTTTTTTGGAAATTTCTTCATTTGGTTACTTTTAATATCGAAATCCGGTTGCTCACGTTGATTTCGTCATCCTATCATAGCAGAATTATCTTCAGTTCTAACACTTAATAGTAATTAGTCGTTTTTGAAGACATCTGAGATTAGTATAATGTTTCAAAAAATTAAACTTGTTTTTAATATAAGTGCATTCGTCTATAGCATTTTATTTTTTAAAAAGTTTTAATTGACTTTTCAGAGAGAAAGTTTTAAAAATATTTTGTTTATTAGATTTTATTACTTTTCAATTATACTGGCATTTTGAGAGAAAAGGTTTCAAATTTGTAATTTTTTTTTTTTTCAATTCCTTCTATTAACTCACACTCTCCCTATATATTTCTTGTTCAAATTTTCAATCGTTCATAAAATACTTTTGATTCATCCACTCAAGTTCAAATACATTTTTTTTTTTTTTGAAATTGTAGTGGATGACACCTGATGTGAATACAGTTTTTCAAATATTAATTCAGTAATTAAATTTAATGAGTTAATTTTAGTTGTTTTTTTTTAGATTTAAGTTGCATATATCTACCAATAGAGGACGCCAGATGAACTTAAAAAAATGAATGAAAATTATTTTTAAAAGACTTTCTGCAATAGAGTGAAAAAAGTAGGAATTGACTTAAAAAAATTTTTTTTTATTACTTGTTTAGACAATTTTTAAAAAAAAATCGTATTTTATATTATATCTCATTAGAAACTTTCAGATTAATTTATGAATTAATTTTTTTCAACAGAAAAGTTTGCAAATATATTCATGATAAATAATTTACTGCCATCAAAATAATAAATTATTTCTATGAGGAAATATTATTCAATAGGAAGAGAGAAGTAAATAGAAGAGAGTTAAATTCTTTTAAATAACAGGTGAAGATAATTGAAATTCTGAAATGTTTTTCATAGCATCGATAAAAACATGTTTTCATTTTTCTCTCATAAAAAGTAATGTATTCTTAAAAAAAAATGAAAAAATAGTGATATTTTTTCCTAAATTTCTCAATAATGAATATTAATACAAAACTGTTATTTCAAACATTACACGTCTCTTATAAGTAATATAAAAAAAAAAAAATTTAAGTCAATTCCTACTTTTTTTTTCACTGTATTGCAGAAACTATTGCATTTGAACAACAACAACATATCTGATGGTTTTCAAATTAAAAAAAAAAAAAAAAAAAAAAACTATATAAAAGAACATTTTTAGTATCAATAAATTTCACCACACTCTTAAATTGTCTGCTAAACACATAATATATTAATATATAAATAATAAACCGATAGTAATTAATAAACATTTTTATACAAAATTTCCAGTATTAAACAAAATCCTCTGTTTAGAAAATTGAATTTTTTTCTAGTGTTTTAGTTATATAATACGAATACCACCATGATTAGATAAGACAAGCATAATTTAGAAATTTATTAATTTGTATTTAGAAAATGGTTACATTATTAAAAAAAAAGTCGTGAAAATAATTGATTAAAGCGTTAAGAAAATCACCATAGAATATAAGAATTCAATATAAATCCAAAAATCTGTCTCATGGAATCCTCATTCGAAAAATAAAATAACATCAATTGTCATACTTGAAAAGTAATTTAAAATATCGAGCTGATATTCTCTGTCTCCATTCAATTTTATATAGGATATGTGTTTTTCATCTGCATACATCTCTTCGTACGCCACGCAAGTACAACACAAAGCTTACAAATGTAAATAATAATCATTAAATATTTACATTCAATACATCAGTACACAGACATCGGATTTTGAAAAAAAATAATAATAATAATAAATCCAAAATGAAAGAAGAAAAAGAATAACTAAAAAAGAAAAGGGCAAAAAATAACAAATAAATTTAAAATACAAGAAAAGAATCAACATTTTCAGAATTATATGTATGAAATAAAATTTGGTTTATGTATATATATATAAAATTTTGAAGTCAACTCCTACTTTTTTTTTCACTCTATTGCAGAAAATCCTATTTAAATAATTTTCATTCATTTTTTTAAGTGTATCTGGCGCTATCTATGGGTAGATATATGCAACTTAAATCTAAAAAAAAACTAAAATGAATTAATTAAATTTAATTACTGAATTAATATTTGAGAAAAATGTATTAACATGCAGTGTCATCCATTATAAGTTAAAAAAATGTATTTGAACCTGAGTGAATGAATAAAAAGTATTTTTATGAGCGATTGAAAATTTGAACAAGATATATATAGGGAGAATGTGAGCTAATAGAAGGAATTGAAAAACAAGAACGCTTGCATTCAACAAGAACGTGAAATTAGAATGCGAGAACATACTATTTACTGAAACCAGCAGCTAAAATTCGTTATACAAAAAGAATGGAACAAAATATCACCTTATTTAGTCGAATCTATATCAAAACGATTTAAAAATATTCTTTTTAGAATTCTTTAAGAATATCTTAAAATCTTTCCAAAATCTTAACGGATTAAATGTTTAAATCCTGCCTAATGTCCTGCCAAATAAGAAAAAAAATTATGTAATAAACATAATTAAATTGTTTTTATGCGAAAACTTTTGTGGGTCGTATTCATTTTTTCATCATTTACTGTGGCAATTCCTATGAATTGGTTTTCAACAAAAATGTAAATGTAAATTTATACAAAAATGTAAATGTAACTCATACTAATTCGATTCAAAGTAATATATTTTCATTATTTTTTAATAACTTTTCATCTAATAAAATAGCATGTCAAAGCGAATATATAGTGAGGCAGGGCAGTGAGGCAGTATAAACAATACCTCACAAAATTTTGCATAGAAGTGCCACTTATATAAACTATTAGATAAAAAGTTTTTAGGCAAAACTATCAATTAAAATTTTAAATTATTTTTGCTTATTTTCTATGAATTAAAAACGAACATCGCACGTATTTGAAAACGTTTGTGGCGTATTTCAAATAACTACCATATAAAGAAAACCAAATAAATATTCTAAACAGACGAATTTTATATGGCATATTTAATGGCCAACAGATAAATTCAATACGAGTCTAAATCGCATACGAAAATATTTGGAAGATTTTTTTAGGCTTAAAAATATTCTTTTTTATTTTTTATTATTATTGTTAAGAATTTTATGTCTAATAAATTATACTGTTTTAATTACGAAAACTTTTGAGTCACTGCATGTGATTTGTTACGGCAATGAATGACACGCATACTATATATGCATATATCATGCGTGCTAAAATATGTACTACATTGTATTGAATTTTACCAGATAGAAATATCAAAATTTTGAACTACTGTTTTTGTGATATTATAACTGATTTAATCTGAATTTTAAATAACGATATTAAAAATGTAAAAATTATTAATGTAGAATATATATATATATATATATATATATGAGGATGAATGAGAATACCTGATGTCAATGAATATTAATATTTAAAATTTTATTATTTTGTGAATTACAATGGAAAAATAAATGTTATCTAAAATAGGCTTCTTCTTTGTTGTTTTGTTATTCATTTGAGCAAACGATTTTCTTGCGAATAATTACATTTAAAAACAGGTCGTTTAAAAATTTGAAAACGATAATATTTATATTCTTATTTTTATTCATAAATGAATAAAAAATAAGAATTATTTAGAAGTTTACAACTTTTAAATTTACTAATGAAAAAAATAATGCAATTTTTAATTAGTTTAATTAAAGTAATCACGATTGATTGAATCCTCTTTCAAAGTAGGTCAGATAGTATTTTTAAATAAAACTTTCTATCAGCAAGGAAACAACTAAACCCTATTAAAAAATAAAAGAATTCATATTTCAAATGGAATACAATTTTTATTATCATTACTTGAATGGTGTTTTTCTTCCTAATGGTAAGTGGGCGAAAAATTTTAATTTAAATATGCTAATTTATATTTTAATTTTATTCTTGTTGCTAATTGGTATATTTACTGTTTGTAGTATAACGCCATACATGCTCAGTAACTTTTCTTTACAAAATGTTCTCACAATGAAAGTGCAATTTCTAACAGATGTAATATAAATACAAATGATTGCATTTAATTTTTATAAGACGTGCATTCACGGAAGTAATCTGTTAAAAAGGGAATTTTTTTTTTTTCAATTTATTTATTATTATTATTTTTATTTTGTAGCGTGTACACAGGAAAATTTTTATGTAAAAAATTAACGATATAATCGATTTTTAAAAATAATATTTTAATACGTAAAATTTGCTATATTACACTTTTGATGTTCTAAAAGGATAAATTGAAATATTTACTTAAATTAGGTAAAAGTCTGTGTATACTATGGTAAACAACTGAATCATGCATGATGATAATAATAATAATAATAATTATTATAATAAAAAAAAAGATAAAATTTTTAAATTTATAAAATTAAAAATAAGATAATCTAATATGTATAATAATCTAAATTTAATTTAATTTTATAGAAGATAGTAATCTAAAAGAATTTATATAAAATAATTAATAATCTTTAAAGGACAATCCGTAATCAATTACTTTTGTAAGTAAGTGATTCTGTCAAAAATCCTTTTATTTTAATATTTAAATAATTTTTACTTTAATATCTTGGAGTTACTTTTTTGTAATTAATATTTACTTTTACATTTTTGGTGGTTTGAGATAAAAAGTTAAAGTTAATTTGATAAAAATTTATATTGTTTGTGGAGTAATTTTTACTTTCTAATTTCTAGCAAAATTTTTAAATATAATACAATTCTGTGCAATGAAACGATCTCGTATTAAAGTTTATTTGCATTATAAGTTAATAAAGACATTTTATTTTTTTATATCTTTTAGATTTGTTACATAAATTTGTGTTGTTTACAGTAAATTTTCAGATAACAAGGCAGTAGTTATCGGATTTTCTCATAATTTTAGACAATTAATTATGCAATTTTGTTAAGCTATAAATTTTAAGCGTTCAAATAAATTATTGTTAGTAAACATACACAAATACAAAATAACATTTTTAACTATTCCGAAATTTAAAATTATAAAGTTTGAAATAAATGAATTCTGATATCTATAGAGTAAGAATTATTTTTTAAAAATAAATATTTTATAACATTAAAAGTGGAATGGAAAAACTTATATGAAATAAATAGCAAAATAATATTCATTAATGGCTTATCTATTTTGGAAAGGAATTATGCATTTTAAACGAAAAAAAAAAAAAAATTATCTTATAAATGTGAAGATTTTCTCCATTTCTTTCAGTGTATTATATTAAAGTTTAATTTTTATTCTTTATTTTACAATGTAGTTTTAATTTTATAGTTTTTATTTTCTTTTTTGTTGCAAACAAGGGACATTCCGAACTCTCTTACAATAAAAAACTACGAATCTAAAACTACGTATTCTAAAAGGAAACGTTACTTAACAGTCTTTGCTTTTATTTTTCACCCAATTTATGTCTAATAAATCTATTGTATATTTTGACCCTAGAATAGTTCAATTTTAGTATTAGAAAGCATGTTCGAATTGAACATTATTTACTCTTTAAATCTGAGAAAATTTAAATAAATCCATGGCAGTATTGATATTTTAAGACTGAAAACAATCAAAAAGAGAGCCTGATTTTCATTTACTCCGATTAATATTTCTTTTTGATTTGTTAAGTAACTCAGTGTTTAGATATTAAATAGTATATAAAATAAAAAAACAAGATTTCTTTATTAATCTATTCATTAGCATCACGTCTCAAAAGAAAAACAATTTGTATCAATGGATGCGTGTTTCCTTTTCTTTGCATGTAATTCATCTAATGAAATTCAGTGCTTGATCACGATTCCCAGCAATTAGAATTTCATTTACTTTCTTGCGTAGATTGTATTAGAGGCAAAAACGTGATTTTTCATTTCTGTCGAGTTAAACAAAAGCATTCTACCTGTAACTGAACAGGAGAAAAAAAAAAAATTAACCATACAAACATAGAAAAGAAGCAAATTATCATGTATATAGAGCAGAAAACGTTACATCGTATAGGTATGCGTTTATTTATTTCATGAATAACGTTTATTTTGGGACTCTTCAATAATTTTGTTTGATCTTAGGCGTCAAATAAATATTTCGCTATCGAATAATTATGAACTTGTCATCAACATTATGCACAAAAAGTTTTAAATTTCTTCAGTGAATGCATTCAATTTTTAATTTCATTTAGATATTAAATTGAAAACTTAAATAACTTTTTATTAACTATTATTTTAAATGTCGAAACATTTACTAACCCTTTTATTCCTTTCTAAAATTTTTTACAGAGCATGTGATCTTTTTTAATTTCTTCTTTTTAAAATTTAACTTTTGATTAAAAATTTTTTTATAACTTTTAATAGTAATTATTGATATAGAGGTACAGAGTACCTGGTACCCCCAACCAAACATCTGATGTTACGTTACGATATTAAATTGTCTCATGAGTTCTTGCATTTTTGAAATAAAAAAAACAGAGAATCATTCTGTAAATAAATTTCTTCTGTGATTTATTCTTATTCATTTGCACATAAACTTTTCATTTACAAGTTATCAAATATTTCTTACATTTATGATAAATAATTAAATATTTAATAGAACTAATAGAATAGATCGGGAAAATGAAGGGGAAAAAATGTATGGAATTCAACATTCAGTGTATTTCATTTAATTTTGTACACTTGCAACAATTTTGCGCAAATCAAAATAAAGATTAGCTTTTTCAATGAAAAAAAAAGAAAATTTTTGGCGTAGGCAACAGGAAAATAAATTTAAGTGTTTGCTTTTCTTTTCGTTCTTCATGGGGCAAAGCAGACGCGTTACAGTAGTGGGGAAACCCCTCGCCACCTACGTTGATGGTAACATTTTTAAATCTGAACTTCATTTTCTCACGGTCAAGAACGCTATGGTTGAAATGGTACTAGTTAAAAAATATTTTTTTTTAAATTTAACTTTTACTGTGAAATTTTTCTGAAAGTTCTGCAGATTTTAAAAATAAAAGCCAATATATTACTAGGAAACTAATTAATTATTACTTAAAATATTAAAATGCATTGCACATTTAAAGAGTTGTGATTAGCATCCATTTTTTGATTTATTTTGTAATCATTTCTCACGGATATGTATGAGAATCGTTTGATGATGATGTTTTATATTTCTGTAACAATTCATTAGAATTCAATCTTCTTTTTAAAAGAACGTAACAAACGGGGGTATTTTTCATTTCTTTTTTTTTTTTTTTATCGCATTAATTTTTTTTTTTTTTTCCTGTAATATTTGACTTAGCTACTATAACATATTTCTCAGAAATGCGTTTAGAGTGCACCTACAATTATTTTGAAAATGCATATTAGAGTATTTAGAAATGCGTATTAGAGTGCGCCTACAATTTAAGTGCGCCCTACATCAAAAATTTGAGAATCACTGGATTATAGTGTTGTTATATGCATTTTTGGGGACGTGTGACTAGCGCCTGGTGCTCGATGCCACAGGTTTTGGGTTCTAGTCCCGGCGGTGCCATGGATGTCTGTAGTGGTTCGGAATCCGCTTTAAAACGTAGGTCCTGGTATAATAGGGCTGTAGAGCGTTGGACGTAGTGCTGACAACCCTACCCTGTAAAAGAAAACATGTCCTGTCCTAAACCAGGCCGGCAGATTTCTAGACAGGAAATCTGCCAGCAGGCGGGCGGCTTTGGCCCATCATGGTGCTGTTGCGCCACTAATGATGATGAGGATGAATTTTTATTTAGGTTCATCTTTATTTAAAAAAAAAATTACATTACTGTAAAAGTTACTGTGCCTTATGTCAATTAATTAAAAAATTTGCATCGGCAAATTTTAGATAAACTCTCATTCAATTAATTTATAATTGCTTTCATAATGTAGTCATTTTTTTTGGGAGAGGAGGGGGGGGGGATAGGATCTACCAAATTCTTTTTTTTAAAGTTTGTTAGTCTTTAAATGTTTTTTTTTTCATGTTTTTAATATAAAAAATAAACAATTTTTAAAAGTTTGTCTCTTTAAAATGTTTTTTTCAATTATTTTCTTCTATTCTATAAACATTACTCATAGAAATTTATAAATATGTATATTAATATTAGTTGTTTTAAAATATATTTGGAATTCAAGTGCATTTTAAGCATTATGCCGTTCTATGTAGATCTCCTTATTGAAAAAAAAAAATTGTAAAAAAAAAAAGTATCGGCTAAGAGAAACAGGATTATTGAACTTTTTTTGTAGCCCATATTTGAAAACTTTTAGAATTAAGTGACAATACTATAAATTGATTTAGAATGTGAGCAATAATGTGCACATAAAATTATATATTTAAGATATATTATATGAACAGATATATTATATGTACACTCTTTTCTTTAATTTTTTTTATTTTTCTTTTATCGATACCGATTTTTGAAATCCTATAACGTCAAGAAATTGTGTATTATTTTTTCCATTGCCTATCAAAGTTAAATTATATTTTTTAAAAAAACAAACTATTCCAACATACTTTTATCCACAGTTCTGCTTAATACCATAATGGTATCAAATGAAATTTATTTTTATTCTCTTTTTTTTTTTTTTTTTAAATAAGAAATTGGGTTTCATCTCAAGTCCCACTGCGTGGAGAGGAGACAACGAAAAGAGAAAAGCCATTGTGTATTTGTAA
The DNA here is from genome assembly GCA_021605095.1 of Caerostris extrusa. NCBI lineage: Eukaryota > Metazoa > Arthropoda > Arachnida > Araneae > Araneidae > Caerostris > Caerostris extrusa. Next base: position 24,902 of record BPLR01008843.1, on the reverse strand, counting down.
GTTTACAAAATGGAGCTCCTTAAACAAAGCAATGCACTTTTGACAGGTCACGCGCATTTTATGCAATTCCGATGCAAATAATATTGACGATTTATGTATATACATATATTTTATGACAGGCGTACGCTCACAAGTCTAAAAATAAAGAATGAACACATGTTACATAAAAATGCTTCACTTTGTGTTGATAAAAATACACGATGAAGAATTGCTTGAGAATTTATTTTTATTTCTTTAACTTTCCTCAAAAGGAAAAGACGAAATGTTCAGCAACATGTTGAGGGCAATATGTTTTTTTTTTTTTTAGGTATACTTTCTTGCATTCTGTTTCTAAAATGAAATCGCTTTTTTAATTCGATTTAATTCATTTTGATGAATGTATGATATTTAATTTTTGTTACTTATTTTTAAGACAAATGATATTGTTTTTGTATGTTCAAAGAAAAACAATAAATAAGTAAAAAGTGCATTACTTAAACACTTTGTGAACATTCGTTTACTATTCTGTAACTATTATAATTTATAGATTAAACTTACGTACAAGAAAAAAAAATTACGTACATCAAACATGTTGATAATTTAGATTGTTTTATAAGTTCTGGCAGTTCAAACTTTAATATAAATAGTATTTCACAAATATTACGGTATCTTTTGGAATATAGGATCTCTTTTGAGACGAGATTGATGGACGATACTCTTTTCTTTATGGGAAATAATAAAATTTCCATTTGCGAAAAGGATATAATAACTAAAGAAAAAAAAAAATTACATTTTGTTAAATTATTAAAATATAAATTACAAAACTTATTTAAACAAGTAATAAAAAAAAATTTTTTTTTTTTTAAAGTTAATTCCTACTCTATTGCAGAAATTCCTTTATAAATAATTTTCATTAATTTTTTTTTAAGTTTATCTGGCGTCCTCTATGGGTAGATACATGCAACTTAAATCTAAAAACTAAAATTGATTAATTAAATTTAATTAGTAAAATAATATTAGAAAAAAAAAAACTGTATTAACCTCCAGTGTCATCCACTACAAGCTTATTTGAACTCGAGTGGATGAATAAAAAGTTTTTCATGATCGATTGAAAATTTGAAAAGATATATATATATATATATATAGGAGAGTGTGAGCTAATAGAAGGCATTGAATAATGTTTATTTTAAAATTATTAAACTGTAAATAATCACCGAAGAAGAAATTGGGAAAAAAAAAAGAATTTACAGAAATAGAACTTAATTTGTTCGAGTCCTAAGGGCAATAGGCGGTATACGGCGTTGCATAAAAAAAATTAAATAAACTAAAATTAAAGATGAATTAGAATTAAGATTAATTAGAAATCTTGGAATAACACATCTTTTCTTACATGGTCAACAAGTGAACTTATCACTTTCCCTCTGTCCTCAAATGCTCAAATCGCAAAGTGTTCAGCCGTTTCTTCTTTTAAAATAAACGAGTCCAAACCATAAATCTCTAAAAAATAAATCGATAGAGAGTTCGGTGGCAACGGTCTCCCCCTCTGGCTTCCGGGCGCCCTTTTTTTTTTTCCGCTTTTTTTTTTTTTTTTTTTTGGAGACGTATCGTCTGACAAGGCTTCGAATCGATAAATAAACACGTGCTTTAGAAAGCTAATAGACTCCCAGACCCGTATTTTGTCCCCGAAAGACTCGGTTGACCGACTCAAGATCGATAGAATGAGGGGGTGACACTGGGAGCTAATTGGATTATGCTCAATGACTTCCAATGATATAATTTTGAAAGAATAGACTGTTAAAAATAGACTCTTAAAAAAAAAAAATAAAATAGGCTTTCCATTTTTTTCCCTTTTGATATCTCCGTAAAAAGATAAAAATTTTATATTAGTGAACTCTTGCTTCATGAGTTAGCAGCTGAATTACGCTTAACTAATTATTGACTTAAAAATAAAAATTACAAATTACAAAAATAGTTTATTTAGCTTTCTTTATGAAACTCAATTTATTTATGTATTATCTTGTGCCATTAAAATTGTTCTAGAATTATATCAATACTATATTTTGATTATATCAATACTATATTTTTTTCATCCAATAATTGAAATTAATTTAGATCAATTTTTTTATTTCTTTCTAAAAATTAAACTATTTTATGAAGAGGTACGATACACTGCATGATTAAAATTGTAATTGATATAATTTAATGCCACATACAAGTATTTTAAAAATACGATTATAGTAGATGTCATACTGCTTTAATGATGACACTATTATTCTTACTGAGACACTATTTATTCTTTTTTTTTTTTTTTTTTGATTCTCTAGATATAATTACTACTAATGTATTTCTAAAATTGAAGCACGTATAATATCATAAAAATATTCAAATATTATTTATAATAATTTAAACAATACTTTTTCGATTTAAACCGAAGTAAAATAAATACTTATGTTTTCTTTATAAAGAGACATATGTATTTAAATATTAATTAATTAAATATTACTCTTTATAAGGAAATCATAAGAATGATTACTATTATGCAATGAATTTTATTTGAATGATTTATATTTGAATTTACTATATATTCTGCTCGCTAGATGGCGGCACTAACTTTTAAGGTCTGTTTTTAGAACTCTCATAATATTGTTATTACTACAATAAGGTAGTTAGTATTTATAAAACTTATAATGCATTTTATATAAATATACTAAAATTTCTGAATTGTTTTTTATCTTATGTATCTTTTCGTCTAATGAAAACTTTATTGTATTTCCATCCTATTTTATTTTTAAATAAAGAATAACAAAATAAATTGAAAACTATACAGTGACAAATTCTTTGAATATTTAACTAAAAAGTATAAATTTTACAAATTCTTGAATCTGATGCTTAAAAAAATGAAATATTCTTAAAAATTTCTACTCATAATTTTTTTTATACAACAGTTAAAAAATAAAAAAATAATAATAATATAAAAGGAGAATTTCCTTAAAACATGCTCTGTGTTTTTTTAATGCCGACTTAATTACACCATATTAATTCAAAAATTGCAAGACATTTCTTTTCATTTGGAATTTTTGTTCACTTCTCCACTAAATCAATTACCACGTAAATGAATGACGGATGGTTTAAATTAAAGGAAAATATCAATTTTTATGAAATGCAAGCAAATGATATCAGTAAGAAAGAGTTAGGATAAAAATCCCTCCCCCCCATCATCTAAACACCTTTTGTCGTGTTTCCTCCCCCACCCCCCCCAAATTTAAATGTATAAATTTACTATGCTAGAGTGAACTGTACATTTCTTCTCATTATTCTTTTTTCCTTTTGATTTTTCGAAATATATGACAAAAAAAAAAAAAAAAATTATAAATTATTAATGAGTGCTAGAAAATGAATTTCAAGTCTTCTTTTTGTTTTTGTCTTCTTCTGATCTTTTTTTCCTGTTGCAAATTTAGGTAGTGAAGTTTATCCTTATATAATAAGAGTGTATTGAAAGTGAGATTTTTTTTTTTTTTTTTTTTTTTTTCCCCATTACATAAGTAAACTAAGCAATATTTTATTTTTGTCTCCACCTTTTTTATGATTTCTTGTTCCAGTTTTCGATTTTTGTTTTAAACTTCTGTTTCAGAATTGAGATGCAAAACAATAACAATATAGTTTTTGAAAAGTGCTACGCGTTCTTATCCTTAATCATTAGTAACATCCTGATTTTTTTAAGTGCATAGTGTTTCTAAGGAAGGAAAATACTTGAATCGTAAAACGAGAGGAATTTACACATGCAGTTGTTCGATTTCTTAAAACTTGCCCTACATTACATTGAAATTTAATTTTTCTTCATCTACTTATTATTGAAAATCAGTAATAGGATTTATGGATTTAAAAGCGTAATTTATTGAATAAAAACTTTAAAACAAAAACAACGAAAAATGCCATCGGATCATTTTAAATTTATTTTATATATTGTGTTGTATTGCATATGCCTATTTTATTATTTTCATCCTTTTTTTTTTTTTGCAATTATTTAATATACACAGCCTAAGCGAATTTTTACTAACTCAGTTTAAAATTTTAAATATAAAAATTAAAATATTAAATATATTATTATTATTATTAAATATATTATATATATATATTAAATGTATTTTTTTTAAAAATCCCTCTCTTTCATAGTTCAAAACAGTTCATTATTTACGATAAAAATATTTATCACATTTTATAAGGAATATAAAAAATACACCAATGTTTACGAAACAACTTAAAAAAAAAAAAAAAAAAAAAAGTCTTTTACCGATTCTTTTCGTTTTACTTTTTGTGTCTAGTTAAAAACGCGTCAAGAATAATAGAAAAAAAAAATACCTTGCTGTAAAATTCAAAGAATGCACGGCCGAACTTTTTAATGACATTAGAGAGTCACCTGTAAGGAGTTATGTCCTTCCCAAATGTGTATACAAATAAAAGAAAAAGCCGACTCGAGTTGGATGAGATGTCTATATAAGGCACTCATCATTTCTTTGGCTGTTGAACAAATCGGTCAAACCCTTTTTGACATTCTCTTGCTTAATTACCTTTCTATCAAAGTTCTCACTGCTCTGGAAGGGTCTGATTGAAGAGGATAGACGTGCATCGATCATGTCTCGGATTGTCCTGAGAAGCAGTAGCTCGTTACATTCTCTGAGATTCATTCAATTAAGTGCTCTTTTTTTCCACCCTTTCCTTTCCCCCTTCTGGCCCCGAGGAAAAAAATCATTGTTCTGATCGTCGGGAGACCGACCTCCTCTTTCTTTTTCACTTAAGGGAAACCGAAAAAAAGAGTATTAATATCTAATAATAATAAATTGGTCCTTCAATCGCACGGGCCGATATTGGGAGTTTTTCCCAAAGGAGCATGACTGAGAGCAGATTCACAAGTGCGGCGTCGGATGGATTTATGGCTCTCTCTCGTCAATTATGTGGACGTTGTTGTAAGAATCCGCGCGAGCGGATTTCTCGAGAACGGGTAGTCAATCCCTGGTTCCACTCGCCCCTCCACACGCAGTTATTAGGAAAGCGCATGGCAGATCAATTTTGACGGCTGCGCTTCTCCCTTGCTTCAGTATAGGACATGGATGGGCAAACTTGTTTGGTCGCGGGCCAAAAAATCGGAAGAAAAAAAAAAAGTTTGGCGGGCCAAGATAAATTTTTCTAAAATTTTAAAAGTAACATACAAGTATTACAATTTAAATACGTTAATGAGATGAATGAAATTGCGATTTCAGTTTTAAAAGTTCCTTCTATTTGAGGTTCGAAGTGAGATGGACTGATTCCAAGGAACGAGACTAAATGCTTATCTGTCGGTCTACTTCTGAAATAATTCTTTCTAAGGTTCATAGTTGAAAACACTTGTTCACATTAAGTTGGATTCTTATAGATGATAATCAAATGCTTAAATCTGCTCATTCAGATATCTCTATCTCTATCTATCTATCTATTTATATATATAGCGAGTTGTGCTCATCTTATTTTAAATGTTTCTCACTCTTTAATTATAAAAGTTTTTCACTAGAATTCGGATTGCGTCAAACCTTTAATTCTACAGATATTTTCGAATTTTTTTTTTTTTTTTTTTTTTAGTTATTTATTGTAATTAATAAATATTATTGTTTTCTACGTAAAATATTTTTGTTTGTAATGTTCAACTGCGTTTTGTAGTCTTGTTTTTCGTAAGCAAAAATTGTTTAGCCTTATAATGTGTTAAAATAAGGAGAATATTACATAGAGTAACGTTTTGTATTTTTTTTTTTTTTTTTTTTTTTTAGTGTGTGTGCGCGCTCATTTGTTTACATAAAATAAAAATTAATTTTTTTATTTAATATATTTAACGTATTAAATTATTATTTTAATTATAGAAATTCTTTATACAAAATAATAGTTATATAACAGTTTTTGATATTCAATTGTGCATGAAACGCATCCTATAAAATATACAGTTTTTAGAATTATCAATGAATGAGTGTCAGATAGTCGCAATTTATAATTATCTACAAATAATTGTATTTATTATTTATCAGATAACAATTTAAATTTAATTTATCAAAGTTAAAGCAACATTTATTACACTCATACATTCAAGATAAATTTAACTTTCAATAATGATTTGCAGATGGCGCCACGTATAAAATCGTATTTATAACTTGTTTATATATATTTTCACACCTCGAATATACCATGGGCAATTTTTTATAAACTAAAAAAAGATAAATCGCCATCATTTAAAATAAAAATATATTATCAAAATGCCTCTTAATTAAAAGGAAAATAGCTATCCGAAGTTTTTGACTATAAAATCCAAGTATGTTAGTATTATTATTGATTAGGCAAATTTAAACGATCAGAAAAGTTTTCAAAAAAAAAACAAACTATGCCGATGAAATTTATTTCTATTTGTATACTAGATTCCAGAAATTATAGAAAAATCAGCAAAATTTGTATTTGTTTTACTTTAATGAAATGTGGCACAGTGCCTCACGTATTAGGCACGAAACAAAAAATTAAAGTCTTATTCTCATTTTTGAAAAAAAAAACACAAAATGCAAACATGCCACATAAAAAAAATGTTCGACTTCAATATGGAGAGTGATCACCTCTCACAAGCGTATATCTACAACAATAATGCTCCATGCTCAAAGTATTGTTCAAGCGACCTGGCGGCCAAGTGGTTAGCGCTCTGGTCTTTGATGTCCCAGGCTTCAGGTTCGAATCCTGGCAGTGGCAGGGATGTTTGTTTGTTTGTGTTCGGAATCCCCGTTAAACTGTAGGTCCCGTCTGTTTAGCCCAAATGTGCACAAGATGACCGTAGAGCGACCAACCAAAGTAATGTTTATTAACGCAATTGATTGCAAAGTCATTTGCTGTGTTCAGCGCAGTTCGAAGACACTGAAAGGTTTCTTTCCTTATCTGCACCCTTGTGGCTCGATCTGTGTAACACCCCTATTAGTTAGAAAGATGAGAGTGAAGCATCGGATTATCGCTCCCACACTGGTGTTGAGGGGAGGACAGTGCTTTCCGAAAGGACACTTAGAGGTAACTGTCCCGTATTTGTGTATCGTATGGGAGAAAATTCAGACAGTTTTCAACAAGGCAGTTTGACTATCAATGCTTTACACGCATTGCAACAATCGAAATCGAGTCTCTTCTTTTCTGAAAGCAGTGACTACAGCAATGTCACTGGGTCACGAGTCCCTGAATGCAGAGATCGGGTTGCAGGGTGTTGATTCGATACGTTTCCCCAGAGCATCTCGATCATGCTCAATCGGTTTCAAGGGGAAGAGGCTGGATTAATAATTTCCATACATTCTACCCTATGCATGGTCTAACATAATCGTCTGATAAGATATGAGAGTCATCAATGGCACCCGCATCATAAGAATAAACGATATTGTCATCTGTATACGACTGAACAGTACCTGTTGGGACGATATGCAGATATGCCCATCCAGAAAGATAACTGTGCACACTTGACCCACCAAACCTGTCTCTTTCATTAATATGATTAGGATGATAGCACCCAAAACAACATTTGAGTCACTTCGTAAACAAAATCTGTACTCGTAGAGTAAAGAGTTGACTTGCATTATGTGTGTGTTGGCCCAATTAAATCATTCATTTCAGTGGCGTGATGTGAGTCTTGCATGCAAACCTCCTTCACGAATTCCTGCGTGCACATGGCAACCTTCCAGTTGCTACTACAGGAACAGGGCTGGTGTGGCAGTTCTGGTTCTCATTGCAGTTAGGGTACAATCATTTGCCCCACCTGAAACTGTAGGTCTTCCTTGACTGCTGTACTTTCTTGACATTGCCCTATCTCTGTTCCTCTAGTGGTTCCTCTAGTGGTTCCTCATTGTAATGTGTTCATATTTCAAACACGGTTATTTCTGAATTTCATACCGCCGTTTCTACTCGCAAAATTGCAGATCCATTTAAAGCTTGTCTTCAACTGCTCCATTAATTTGCAGTCTTACCTTTGCGTAATTTATTTCCTTAACTCATGCAATTTACTGTATTTGTAATTTAAACACTTAAAATATATCGAATCAAAGCCTAATTACTACACTGCAATAAAAAAAAAAAGTTGTATTCTTTTTGCCTAAATCATTCAGAAGTATGTCAATCTTTGTTACATGTTGAACAAATGTTTTTTTATAGCATCCATTTTTAATTTGAAAATATCTATTATTTCGCCATGACATATTATTCTGAATATTACATTTATATCATCATTGGTGGGAATAAAAGATTCCATTATAGTTAATTGGTCATGGTGAAACAAGTTTGAACAGTTTCGAAAGAAAAGTTTTCATGCTATCATTTGGAAAACACTACTCTCCCTACCACTTTATTGAATTTAGTTTTAACAGCTGGGCTTACTATTATTACTGTTGTTACCTATGGCTTTATTGGAACTCAATCCTCGCAAATTTTGCCGCTTACCATAAAAACAAAAAATAACATGTAAAGAATTCAATATTAGAAAAGGAAGGGACCAGGCATTCTTAACAGAAACGGCCAAAAGGCCTTAAAAACAAGTTAAATGTTCTAAGGTGAAAAATTTAAAAAGCTAGGTGCGCCCTGGTAAAAGTTTTTGTGATCAGGACATGTTTTCTCTGCCCCACCAATAAAAAATACGCAATTCACCATTCTGTTGTAAGTTAAGAGTACAGTGGCGAGCCAACAAGTAGATGGATCTTATTTATTTTCTATGTCTTAGATAAAACACGTGTATCAGAATTCACAATCCCTATTTTGGCCAGATGTTCATCTAGGCCAGAGGTCTCCAAACTACGGCCCGCGGGCCAAAATCCGGCCCGCCAGTGTCATCCATCCGGCCCGAAACAGCGAATAGCTTATTATTGCTGTAATAAGTTGGATAAAAAAACACAGAATGTTAATAACTCGATTTCATTGACTTGTTAGGTAAAGCTTAATGACAAGCATAATAAGCAGAAAATTTAACTTAAGCATAACAACTAACAAATAATTGAAATGAATCCCACTAACATTATAGACTAGTGAACATCCCGCGGTTATCCTCGGTAGTTATGTTGGGGTAAAAGAATATCGAATATGTATGTATATCGATGTTTGGAATGTATATATCCTGAATGACATATGATTTTTATGCTGAAAATCCCTCAGGAACGAAAAAGCTAAATGAACGCAAATGAAACATCGGGGTATCCACTTGTAAAAAATACTAATGATATTTATGTAATTGTGATTTTTTACTGAAAATAGTTTGTAGTTGTGGATAAATTTAACTTGTACCAATTATTAAAATAGATTTAAGATGCTCATCGGTTAACTTAGATCTATAAACATTATTCAGAAGTCTAGAAATGATAGATACTGGCAGAAAAATTAAAACGGTTTTGGCCCTTGGTACTTACTGAGTAAACAGCATGGCCCTAAGGCTGGAAAGTTTGGAGACCCCTGATCTAGGCAGTCGTGTCCAGTTCCTAATCTGAAATTGTACGAGTGTTTCCACTCAATTTTTTTCCGATTTATCTTCGATTGCCTCCCAGACTTTTCATTTAGTATTAGATAATAATTCACTAATATACGATGACTTCATTTTTGTACCGTACAGTTCTCCTAAAAGTGTAAAGAAGGATATTAAATCTTAAAATGCACGAATTCTCATGATTTACTATAAGATGTTCATTTGCTAAATTTTTAATGTAGTTATTACATCATACAATCATATTATTTTTTTTTTTTCTCCAATTGCTTCTGATGAGCGAAAAAAAAAAAAAAAAAAAAGCCAGCTCTAATATTTAAATGATGCAAATTGCAGAAAATATTTTCGCTTTGATTGGTAGATGAAATGGAAACTTCTGTTTTAATGCCCACAAAGCTTCTTGAAATCTTCAAGGATTTATAGCGTTTAATTTATTTCCACATTAAAAAAATATATATATTTATTTTTCCATTGCCCAGTATTTTTTTTTAAAGTTTTTCCTGAACCGGTCGTACCAGACACAACATGGATCGATTTTTATAGTAGGGTACATTTTTTTTTTCTGCCATGAAAGGGCCGTTCCCCTTTTTTTCTCCCAAAGTTTGCGATCCGATGCTCCAAAGAGGGCGATCCATCACCTTCCCCCGAAAGACCTTGATGACTTTGAAGCTGTTGCGAAATGAATTAGAATGGAGTTACGCGCGAATTTTCTTTTTTATCCTACTTTGTTGTTGATCCATTAATAGATAAAAAGGCGGTTTTTCTCGAGAACTCGGGCATTAGTTTTTAGACTTTTTCAGCTTGTTGGACAGGCAAGTGTGCACTGAGGCTTGCGGTTAGTCATAAAAATTGGTTTTTCACAGAAGGAAACAATCATTTTTCATTACATTCTTCTGCAAATTCCACTTATAATTGATTTCTTCCGTATCCGAATTGCAGAAAATAATTCACTTCCCCCGAGTGAATCAATGCACCAGCGTAAGTAAAGTATAAAACAATAGTTCAAAAATTCTTCCAACTAATAATCATAAATACATTTTTAGACATTTAAAAGAGAAATTCAGGAATAAGCTGGCGTTAAATTGTTCGATTGACTGCTCTGAAAGAAATGATAAGGATCAAATAAGGGAAAACAATTATTGCAACATCCGCCATAATTATTCATTTTCAGAGAAATGAATGTTGAAGGAATGCTATAATAATAAGACACAAGTCGCTCTCAGTGTTATAACAGACCCGTCTTTCTAATATTTCTCCCTTCATCTGTAAGTAAAAGTATTTTATAATTCAATAAAAAAATCGAGAAACTCTAAACTATTTATTCATAGTTAACATTTTTTGGGGGAGGGGGAACTATGAGTCCATTAAATTCAAATATTATTGTACCACTATTCATTGTTGAATACTAATCCCTTTGGTGCAGAAAACCTACACCAAGTCCAGGTTGGTTTGGTTTGTCGCTCTACGATCGTCTTGTGCACACGAGAGCTAAACAGATCGGGACTTACAGTTTAACGTGGATTCCGAACCACTCACAAAATCCATGTTACCTCTCAGATTCGAACCTGAAGCCTATGGTACCAAATTGGCCATCAGGAGATCCTGTCGCAGGCCACTGGGCCATGGCTAAGAGTAAAATGCAACTACATTTTAGCAAGGAAGGGCTAAGGCTGAATACTGACAAAACCTCAAGACAACGCTCTACAATCCTATTTGACCGGAACCAACGGTTTAAAGTGGATTCCGAACCACTACAAAAACATCCATGACAACGCCGGGACTCGAACCCGAAATATGCGGCACCGAGCGCCAGACAGTCAGCCATTCAGGCCCACTATTCAACGTAACCGTAGCTAATATCTTATTTAAAATTTTAAAATGTGAAATCTAAAATTCTAATTAATAATTTTTTTGTTATCGTCTTCAGTGAATATGTTATAGAGAAAATTACAATTTAAGCTATTATACGTATGATGCCATTATACGTATATAAAGTTAATTCCTACTTTTTTTCACTCTATTGCAGAAAGTCCTTTATAAATAATTTTCATTCATTTTTTTTAAGTTTATCTGGCGCCATCTATTGGTAGATATATGCAACTTAAATCTAAAAAAAAAAAAAACTAAAATGAATGAATTAATATTTGAAAAACTATATTCACATCACGTGTCCTGCACTACAAGTTTCAAAAATGTATTTGAACTCGAGTGGATGAATAAAAAGTATTTGATGAACGATTGAAAATTTGAACAAGATATATATAGGAGAGTGTGAGCTAATAGAAGGAATTGAATGAGACTTTTTCTCAGGGAACGTTTCCACAAAATATCATTTTATCTCGGGATATCATCATAATTCCGTATGGAGGAAATGCTGTCCTGTTGAAATTAAGAAACTTGGTACGGAAGCAGTCTACATTTATGTTACACATGAGGAAAACTATAAGAAACCATCTGCAGCATTTCCGATATCAGAAAAAGCTATTTCAAAAGTGATCTTTAATTTTTCATTTTTAATTAGCAAATTCAAATTCGGTATTTCATATTTCAGAATGCCTGGATCGCATAATAACTCATTAATAATTGGATAACACTTTTTTTTTTTTTTTTTTTCATTTAATGCAGCAATCATTTTGTAATATTTTCTGGTACACTTTCTTCCCCCCCATATTTTTTTTTTTCCCATCGGAAATAAACTAATTGTAAAAAAAAAATTTCCAGAAAATGTAAGAAAATGTCATTTTTTTTTGTTAGTTTTCGAAAGGGAATTCGCTTCTACTGCTTAATTGCAAAGAAACATTTTGAATCCCAAGGTCATCTATTTCTCAACATACAGAAAATCGATTACAGATCAGCATCGATCCGGACAATGATTCGCAATGCCAATTGGTAATTTACCTGTACAGGGTATGTTCGTCTGACCATAGATCATTAAACAAAATAATCCCGAGAGCATACGTTCGTTCTTCTGATCAATCAGTTGCGTTGAACATCATCATTTGCGTTGAACAATTTTATTTCCCACATAAGTTCAATTAAAGTTTTCGGATGAACAGACTGATGATCTGTTCTGATGTCGATATCTGTTTTAATTTTATGTCTTTTTAAATCAGCATTACTTTTTGATAGATATCAATAAATGAAGTTTACCTCAATAAATATTTTTTATTACGGCTGAGATTCTATCCGCTGACGGCTTTATTATAGATAATGTTTTAGAAAAGATGGCGTTTCTGATGCTCAGCATCTTGCCTTGTTAGTCTGACTACCTGGTGGGAGTTTCCTCCAGTTCCCGATACGTACATATGGGGTATTTCCCCCTTTAAAGTTCTCCGGGAAATTGGCTGGCTACCTTCTTCAGTGACGCGGAGCCAAGTCAGACTTCTACCTACGGGCGTTCTATCCCAACAGAAGCTGCCCTCTTCTTTAACTTCCATCCACGAGTAGATCATTCCTGGGATGTCCGTCTCGCACTGCAGGACACTGAGGATTAGACGCACCACAAAGCACAAAATTTGTCAATCCTAATTTCTTTTCGTTTTGACTGCTCTTTTTTCAATTTTTTAGAGTAGAGATGATTTAAGCTCAATAGTAAATTTTTTTCCTTTCATCTTCAAAACCGAAAATGCTGTTTTTCTATAGAGTGTATAAAATGAATATTTTTTGATGACGTGTTTGAAAAATTCGCTCTGTTGCATTTCAGTATTTTGTATTAAATGAAACATTACAATAGTTAACAAAATAAATAAAAAAACATGATGTTGTAGAATGAATATGAGAATTAAGGTATATACACACACACAAAAAAAGGAATCATGGATTTAGATTTTTCAAAAATAAGATAGCTGCAATGATGTAAATGTTTGTTTCTAAAGTTTTTTGTACAGTCGAATGAAATTATATTTATAATTTTTTTTTTCTTGTTTTATAATGTACTTAGAATTGTCTTTTTTTCTTAATATTAATTATTATAATAACATTACTTATTCTTATTATTAATTATGTTATTCTTAATATTCTTATTACTTTTTCTTAAATAACTTATTCTTAATAACTTATGCGTAATAATAAATTTCAAGGTAGAATATCTTACGTAAAGAATTCTCAGAAATCGACCAACCGTGAAATTGAGCTTTATAGGGAGTGGTTAGAGCACACAGACTAATATTTAAGTACGATAAGAATATAAAATAAGAAAAACTGCCACATATGATTTTAAGACATTTAAAGCTGATCGAGATAATAGACGAACCATTTGGGGATGATTCAATTACTTTCTTTCGATAGTCATATTTATTTATTTATCCTGTATTTATCTTTGTAACCGTGCTTCCACCTACCTGCCCACTGGTAACAAAAGTAGGAATTGACTTAAAAAAATTTTTTTTTATATTACTTGTTTCAATATTAAATCTGATCAATAGTGCACGGGGATGCGATTAAAAAAAGGAATTGACTAAATAAAAGGAAATAAGAGGAGGAATTGACTTTAAATTTATGTTTTTTTTTTTTTTTTTTTTTTTTTATGTTGCTTGTTTTTTTACATTGATCTGAGATCCTGGGAAGAAACAGAACAAACATATCAAGTAGCTGGTGGTCACAGAATTGTATTGCATTAAGTGGAAATGTCTCAACATGTCTGTTGTGATTTTGAAATGACAGACAAGGTGCTCATTCATAATTTTTATCTGAGACATAGAATGTCGCCATTTAATATTTATTACATTTTAAACCCTAAATATTTAAAATTATTGCGGTTCTTTTCTTTTTTTTTTCCCTTTTGAAAATATTCTGACTCAATACCGATTTCTACCGAATAGCATCCTTCTTTCTGCTATTTTCGGCCACTTCATCATCAATTTCTGGGAAAGGCTTTTAAAGTTCATAAAATACTTATTAAAATATTTCGAGTGTGTGGGATGTATTTTTATCATCCGTTTTATTCGCATTGAGTCACGGGACATGGGCTGTAAAGGGCCAATGAAGGACCTCTTCGCGAGTGTGGTTTGTGTTGATTGCGTTGTTAGGTGGTAACCAAGGAAGCACCAGATAGTAGAGGAAGGAACTGCGAGTGAAGCTCAGCTACCCAGCCAACCTGCCTATTCGTGCGTGCAGGAAGGGGGAAATAAAATAGACCCTTCCCCCATTCAATACAGCTACTTTTCGAAAAACAAGTTCGCAAAATTTTTACCACAACAAAAAACAGCTAGCACTGAGTTCATAAGAAATATGAATGATAAAAATGAATAAATAAATAAGCATAAAATTAATAAATAAAATTTTGATAGAGAGTTTTTGCATACCGTATTTTGGACGTCCGTTAGCTTTTTCCCCCTAGCGCACATGCTTATTACATATACGCATGCGCAATTTCCTATGAGCATGCGCGCTAGGGAGAAAAAGCTAACGGACGTCCAAAATACGGTATGCAAAAACTCTCTAATATTAGAAATAAAACGTAAACATTTAAATCCTGCCGAACATTATACAATCTAAAATTTTGTACAACTTAAAATCTTTTTTTCTCCCTTTTCCTCTCATTCGAGTAATTCGTTATTCCTCCAGATTTGGTTTGCCGCTCTACGGTCATCTTGTGCACACGAGGGCTAAGCAAATCGTGATCTACAGTTTAAAGGATTCCTAATCCCTCACAAACTACTACCGTAAAGTACCTACCGTACCTACAAACTACTACTACCGAACCTGTAAAGCCTGTGGTACTGAAGGCCAGAGCGCTAGCTTAATTCGCCAAGCTGTGGGGGCATTTTATAGCCAATAGGCAAACTCCGATTCCTAGGAAACTAGGCATCCATCCATCCCTTTGTTATCAGTAGCTCAGTTAGTCATCCTCCTCTGACGTTTCTGAATATTTAGAAAGTATTTCTGGAATGCTTCGTTTCCTAATAAGCATTTGGTCAGTTACTGGGGTTACGGAATGACCCCGTTTCTTCCACAGACCCCGTTATTTCACGTGGCTTATGCGGCCAGCTAGTTGGATTCCGCGATTGCATTGGATTTACCCGTCGCTCACAATGCGAACTCGATACGAAAAAGAAATGGAGCGTTTACGTAGACTTCCTGAAGTTGAAACCGACGGAGATTCATTGACAACGGAGACAATGCTTTAGAAGAGAATTTTTCAGATCATGAAGCCTTTTGAACGGAATAGGAAGGAAGGTTGTGATACGGAATTGAAAGAGGACGGAGATTCTGGAAATGAAGGAAGTGACTATCTTATCGAAAGATGGCATACAGTGGTGGAGAACAAAATTTAGGCAGAATGTCCGTACTCGTGATAGCGTGTCGCACTTACCTGAAACAAACGTACCAGCGAAAGATGTCGCAAGCCCTGTGAAGAATTGGGAATTATTCATCGTCGATAACCAGTTATAGTTAATTGTAGAGTTCGCGTATATATTTATCGGCAAATGAGCAAACTTTTCATATGAAAGAGATGCACAGAAAACGGACTGTCCAGAATCCGTGCTTTATTAAGATTATTATATATGTATGTATTACACAAATCTTCCCGATTGAATATACGAGATTTTGGTACGATGGATGGAACTGGCATCACCATTTACTTCGTTAGAGTCTCGTTTTTTGTTTCTTCTACGCTACATGATATTTGACACTATAAAGGACTGAAAGAAGCAATTGTTTGACAAATTTTCTACTATGCGAGATATATTTTTACTATATTTTTCACACTATTTGTATCAAATGATCACAAACATTATAAACTGGGTGAATATATTATTATTGACGAAAAATGAGAACTTTTTTCAATTCCCTATATATATCTTGTTCAAATTTTCAATCGTTCATAAAACACTTTTTATTCATCCACTCCAATTCAAATAAATTTTTTTTTAAAACTTGTAGGGAATGACGCTTGATGTTAATACAGTTTTTTCAAATATTAATTCACTAATTCAGTTAAATTAATTAATTTTAGTTTTTTTAGATTTATGTTGCATATATCTACCCATAGAGGGCACCGGATAAACTTAAAAAATGAATGAAAATTATTTATAAAGGATTTTCAGCAATATAGTGATAAAAAGTAGGAATTGACTTTAAAAAGTTTTTTTTTTTTTTATATTACTTGTTTTTAACTTGTTTTCCAATTTTCTTTCACTCGATTATGTTATGCGAATTACTTTGAATGGATTCAATATACCATTGCAAAAAGGATAAGATATAAATCGGATAAAGATATAAATCGGATAAGATATAAAGGGATAAGATATAAATCATGAAAATGGACTGCATCGTGATATTTATTATTATTTTATATACGACTATCGAATTTACGAGAACATGAAAGTCAAATTGCATTTATTTATTAAACGATTGTGCTGATAAAAAGAAGCGAACTTAAAAGTAAACAGAAAAAAAGACCTATGAGCTCATAATCACCGATTTGCGCCTCTATCGTAATCCACCCAGCGAGAGTCTTATCCGTTACTGAGCAACAGCCACTCAGCCATCTCGTTCAGAACTGTGTTCGTTAAAGTGCAACCTTATCGAGGGGACAAGGACGAAGGAGAATGGATGTTTGTGAGGAAACAAAAAAAAAAAAAAAAGCAGAGAAAGTTATTCAATGATATTGGAATGAATGATTTTTGTGTTTGCTGATTCATCTCGTTAAATTCTATTCTGCTGAGGATTATTCGATTCTGCTGTGTTTTACTTCTCTGCCTTTTGATATCCATTTTTGTTAAATTTTGAATAATACATATATATTTGTCTCTAATATAAATATCTACACAACTTAAAATACAAAGGATTTCATACGTGAACTTATTACTTATGACACCGACAAACAGTGTAGGAGGCATCACAACTTAGTAAAGGTGCTTGTTTGACCCTAGACCAGGGGTCGGCAACCTGCGGCTCGCGAGCCACATGCGGTTCTTTGGATGTGAAGTTTCGGCTCTTTAGTTCCAAACGCAAATATTGTTTATTTTATCAAAAAAAAAAACAAAAAACAAAAAACATTTAAAAATCGTTTAAACATGCATGTACGTAACGCAACAAAAATGGACAGCTTTAAAAGAAATGCCGTGAGTTGAGGCACTTATATTCGACGCATGGAATAGTCTTCCAGATTGCTGCAGTGAGGTGAAGAAGTTGGCATTTGAAGTGCTGCATGAATATAATTAAAAGTAAAGTCAGAAGTCAACTAACGAATGAAAATTTAGAGTCGTGTTTGAAACTTGAAACAACAAGTTATGCGCCAAATTTATCCAAACTTTTTAAAACCAAGGCAAAGCCATCGCTCCCTTTGAATTTGTTTGTTCAATTGTTTGTTATTGAAGTACAAGTTAGTGTTGTAAGTAAATGTTTAATTGTTTTACTTAAATAATAAGTAATTATCTAATAATGTCATATATATATTATCTAATTTGTTGTGAAAAACACTACTTATATATGAATAAATAGATATTTTTCTTATGAATAACTAGATTAGTTTTTTTTTTTTATCAAAAACTTTATTTATGAGTACTATTTATTGTTGGCAAAAAAAATTTTGTGGCTCTTTAAAAACTTTGAAATTTTGTAAATTGTAATTTTTGGCTCTTCTAACTCAAAAGGTTGCCGACACCTGCCCTAGACGAAAGTTGGAAAATAAAAAATATCGAAAAGCACTGGGAAATAAATCGAAATTTAGAACGACATTTTTTTTCTTCAAGTGGCCGAAATAGAAAATTGGACTAAAACGAAGAAAATATCAAAAATTTGATAAGACATCTGCAGTCCCTCCAGAAGTTGGCGCTTGTTTGGGTACGTTTCCTTTTATGATCGCGCTCGTGAGGAAGTCTGCGAAGGGAACAAGGCTCTTCTTCTCTGCGCTGAGGGTTCCGTGAAATATGTTTACTCCCGAGCATCTTTAAAGATAAGAATCCCGTGCGAATCGGCGCCGCCATCGGGGTCCGAACTGAGAACCTTTTGTTGGGCGAGGAGACTCGTCTCCGATTCGACGAGAACCCGCGCGCGCCAATTAAGAAGTGCTTTTATTGTTATGATTCCGGGTAGACATGGCTCGATTATTCCTTTGATATTGGGATTCTGTTTCGTGTTTATTTCTCAAAATACTGCCTCTTCTTTTTGATTTCCGCGATCCTATCTCGACGCCCACCTCCGCGGAGGAATGCGCCCTCTCACGAATAATTGCGTTTCTGGTTTTCTGTTGAGTCTGAAAAAGAAAAAAAAAAACAAAACAAAAACAAATCTTCTGAGAGGTGGCTTGGGATTACAAGTATTTGTGGTAAAGGATTCTAATTTTATTGGATATTAATCGATGCTCTTTATACCGACCCAACATCGTGAAAATTCTGGGAAAATGAAATAATTCCTTAAGGCAAGGAAATGAAACACTTTAAGTGTAACTTTTAATGAAACATTAAATGTTGCAAAGGTTTATAAAACTCGAAAAGTGTTATTTTTGTGTCACCGCAATTGCGTGAACCGGAGTCGTTGCATAAGTTTTGAAAAGTTGGGTCACCACTCCTTTTCAGTGTTTGATTTAAATTTCATTGCACCATGTAAAGCAATGTTCCTAGCTTTGCGGATGGACGAACAAAAATAAAGAGTATAACAAAAAAGGAAAGGAAAATAAAGAGAAAAAAAAAAAATGAATGAAAAATACAAATATTTTTTAAGATTTTTTTTTTAATTTTAAGTAATTTAAACGGTATTAAAATGTTTAATAGCAGTTGAATTGCGAAATTTGCACTTATTTGCTGCATCACAATAGGGAAAGCGATCATCCGTATTACATTTTTTGTAACCCATTTGCCATACGCACTATAACCTAAAATATTCATTATATGTTTGGTTCGTTACAAGGACAATCTTATAATGAAAGGGACTTTTTGAAAGTATCATTTAAGAAGTGTTCTTTCAGTCAATCAATAGTAAAACAAGTAATATAAAAAAAAAAAAAAATTTAATGTCAATTCCTACTTTTTTCACTCTATTGCAGAAAAGTCCTTTATAAATAATTTTCATTAATTTTTTTAAGTTTATCTGACGCCATCTATGGGTAGATACATGCAACTTAAATCTAAAAAAAAAAAAAACTAAAATGAATGAATTAAATATAATGACTGAATTAATATTTGAAAGAACTGTATTACTATCCAGTGTCATCCACTACAAGTGTAAAAAATGTATTTGAACTTGAGTGGATGAATAAAAAATATTTTATTAGAGATTGAAAATTTGAACTAGATAGATATAGGGGAGAGTGTGAGCTAATAGAAGGAATTGAAAAAAAATATTAATAATTTGAATTCATTTCGTACTTCATACAAAAGTGGAAGCTTGTGCCCTTATTGCCTATTTATAAGATTTTTTTTTTAAATCTTTTAATGACAGTTAAACTAACCGTGATTATTATTCCAATGACAAAAGTAAAAAAAAAACCGTCATCTCGATTTCGTTTCTGTTTACTAGCGGAGTGAAAACTTTCGCTGCATCGTGTTACCCCCATTCAGAAGAGTTCCTCAGGTGGAAGCCAAAGTCCCCGGAGCGGAGTCGTGATTGGTGGAAAACTTCCAGATGGCGTCACCGTCAGCGGTGAGTGGGCAATTCGTCCGAGTCGCGAGGAAAGCGAAGCAGTTTTTCCCTTGGAAGGAGGACTCTCTCACGTGCTAACAATAGCGAGTCAGCTGTGCAGACAACGGCTTCCCGCACCATCTCCGGTCAAGTGCACGCGCCCCATTTTTGTGGTCAGTCGACAGCCCACCCTGCAAATGTCGAGTGGCCACCCTCTCTGAACCACGGATGTCGCGATTTTTCGCAGAAAACCCCGATTAGGCCTAAGCGCTGCGTGGGCCATGCCGGCTTGCCAAAAAAGGGTGTCAACAACACGAACGATTTTTGAGTGTGTGTTCGATCAAGGCTTTCTTCGCCTACACAACTCCCCGTGTTTGTGATTTCTACGTCTCCTTTTATTGTTTTTTTTTGCTTCACACTCTTGATTTCTGCGGTGGCCGCGACAGACACGTTCGGTTAGACTCCCGACCACCTGTACACGTCGACGGAAGTCGGATTCTTCGCTCGCCGTCGCCAGGCGTCGTGATTGCGGCAGATAACGGGGCTTTTATCCGATCCCACTGTCAAAAGACTCAACGGACTTCCACAGCGAAGCCGATTTCCTTATTGGCTTCGAGCATGGAGCTAATAATGGAGAATCATCACACCAACGGGACGAACGGAGAACAGGATCCCAGTCTCATACAATATGAATCGAGCTTGTACAAATTTAAAGGTAACTTTTTTGTTTATCTCTGTTCCTCTACTTCTGTTTTCACGGTCGTGCTGTGCTCTTGTGTCATGTTATCCGTCAAGTACTTAGGATTATCATATAATTTACATCGACCCTCAAAATCTGCTGATATCTCTTGGGCTTTGTTTGTTTACTTATGTTACGGTTCATGTTTGCAGGTTTCAGATGAGATCTGTTTACTGTTTAGGTGTGGGGAAAAGATGTATTTTATATAAAAGCATATTATGTCTGTTAATTTAAATATTTAAAATAATCATAGTGCTTAATGATAGAAGAAACTTAAGTTATTCAGAACTGACTTTACATGCATTTGAATCGAGACATTGACTTGCATTTTTTGTAGAGATAAATGCTTGATTACTATTGTGTTGACAGTGTTTTGCAATTGAATTTTGAACCTTTGTTTTTAAAACTTTTCGTTAACTAAAATAAACAAAGTATAAAATGACAACATAAATAAAAATTAAATGCTTGAACAATTAGATTATTTTGTGAAAAATGGTTTTTGAATCCACTTTCAAAACAGGAAAACTTTAAAAAAATCTTAATTAAAAAAAAAAATTTTTTTATTTCGTTTTTCATTAAATATTGTTTTAAAATAGAACCAAATATGTCCAGAACCAAATATATTTTTAGATTTGTAAAGATATTTGGACTTGGAACGAATGTGCATGTTTTCAGGTATGATGTATTCAAATTTAATGAACATAAGACAATACAGAAATCGTGTTCTTCATTAGTTCTTTCGCTAGGAAATAAATCATCTTTTTTAAGATCGGCTAATTCTTTTAAATCCGTGATATTGATTTCAAAAATCGAGTTTTCTTGCCTGCTTGTGTTTCTTGAACAATCGTGAATTGGAAATCGCGGAATTATTTTAACAATGAATTTTATTTATCATAAATGCTCCTACTTTCAATGCATACACAATTTAAAAAAGAACTAAATGAGTAAAAAAAAAAAAAATACTTAGTTAAAAATGAACACCTCTTTTATTATTTTTTTTTTTTTTCTATATCAGTGTGAATTTTAAATTGCGTTATTTTTATCGTGATTGCAAAAGGTAATGATGGTGTATTTATTGAAAACAAACCTAAATGTCGAGTTGTAGGTTTTAAATAAAATCTCGCGGAATTTCAATTCTGTTCTTATCTCAAATCTATCAATGTGACAATTCTGAATAAAATCGATAACAATGTGATGGAAACGTTACAAGAAAACATATTTATCTACTGGAATGCATTCCAATCGAGCACAACCTTTGTTTTCAATAATTCGTTATCGAAATAGTGCCATTGCTATTTCTGTCAATGTACTCCCACACTCGTGACCCACTGACAGTGAATGTGTTCCACTGACTGGAACTAAAAGGAACAGCACAATTTTTGTAAAGTTGGCCCCCAACTAAATCATCTGAGTTGGATAGTTAATGTAAATTGAAACTTGACATTTTAGACTTCATCGGATTTCCTAATCAAAAAAAATCCATCAATAATAAATGAAATGAAAATTTCGAGTGTCATTCAAAAACGTGAATTAGACGTAAAAAAGTGTAAAAATGTCATCATTATTGTGCGTTAAATTTTTTTGTTTTGAAAATCAAAATAAAATTACTTGCAGAGGAAAGAAGTAGAGCAGTTGTCAACAATCCCAGATTCTGTTTAGATTACACCTTTCTAAAACATTTAGTATCTCAGATAAAAACACCTTGTTACGCAATGTTGTTATTGTTGTAATTGTACTTCGGCATTGTTATCTCTTGTGCGTCACTGTTGGATTGACAACTTACTTAGATGATAATTTAATTAATATTTTATGTGCATCAGATAGGATTCTTTTTTTTTTTTTTTATTGTTGCTCGTATCTTGTTCTTTCGAGATTGACACCTTCTTCTTTCATTCAAAAGCAGTTTTGTTAGAAATGTTCACTTACGAAACAATTTAATAAACCCCTTTTTAAAATTTCTGCACGACAACCATCAGCTGCTCCATCAGAGTAGTTTTCAAGTCCATGATTAGGGTAGCACTTCTTTAATTAAAAGTTAAAACTACATCGATGCAAACATTAATTGCTTAAATAATGACAATTTAAGCAAGGAGAAATAACATACATGCTGAATTTAATGGGGATATAATTAATGACATGATTTTGAATCTTAATACACGCATTAATGATTATTTGAATGAATTAGTCAAGTTGATAATTGATCTACATAATATATTTTTAAATTTTCTTGATTGCGTTGATTTCATCCAAATGGATTTAGGCTTTTGTCTTTTTTGCTGTTTTTTTGTAAGCAGTACCTTGAAAAAAAAATTTTTTTGTCGATAAAGAAATTGTTAATTTAAACTCAATGTCGAGTACATATTATTTATAACTCAAGCTAAATATTGAGTGTATGTTTGGAATGCCACACGAGCTTAAAAATTCTTAATACTTTCTTAATTTTTTGTGATTTTTTTTTCTGGAAAAAAATACATAAATTGGTACGCATATTGGGTACGCATAATTGTTTACGCTATTAAAATACATCAGAAGTAATTGACCGAAATTCTACGAGATTTTATGGACAGTTTACTTAAAGAATAAGTTTCGTTTAAAAAATGAATGTGATATCTGCCATGAAGAAGAGGAAAACTTCATACATATTAAACATTAGATAATTTCAGAATGGAATTAAATTTTAAAAAATTAATTAAACCATTGCTTATTATAATGATCTATTTCTCAAAAATTAAGTTAAAAGTTATTTAATTGTTGAATTTCTAGATTGTTAGGCACATTCTTTATTATAAAACAAAAAAGTCAATGCCTTTTTTTAAAAATTCAGTTTTAGAATATAGAATCACTCTTCATGTTTTTGTTTCCACTAAAAAAAATGATTTCTTGTAAATCCATACGTTTTGTTTTTAAGATCGATCATCTTAGAGCTGCAACTTGACTATAAAGTTCCAATTACAAGAAAATAGTTTTAAAATCCTGCGAATTAATTTCTTCCGTACCACTTCTTAAGTTGGTTACGGTTTTTTTTTTTACCGTACCTATTTTAACAAGTAATAAAAAAAAATGTTAATTCCTACTTTTTCACTCTATTGCAGAAAGTCTTTTATAAATAATTTTCATTCATTTTTTTTAAGTTTATCTGGCGCCCTCTATGGGTAGATACATGCCACTTAAATATAAGGAAAACTAAAATGAATGAATTAAATTTAATTAAAGTATTAATATTTGTAACAACTGTATTCACATCAGTGTCATCCATTACAAGTTCAAAAAAAAAAAAAAAAAAAAAAAAAATGCAACTGAACTCGAGTGGATGAATGAAAAGTATTTTATGAACGATTAAAAATGTGAACAAGATATATATAGGGAGAGTGTGAGCTAATAGAAGGAATTGTATAAGTGTCCGTGCAACCGAGGGAGTGTTCGATTGGATCGCGCACATGCGATTGGCAAGAAATGTGCGAGTCTTCTGCTCTGGCATCGCATGACTCATTAGGAGGAAAAATATCCGAAGATTAAAGGAAGATTGCAGGACCCCCAAAGGAAGTTCGGCTCATCCCGAGCAGAAGAGCTACGTTGTTCCTCCAGCGCCAACATCTGTATCTGTTGCATGCACGACTGCGAAGATCTGCGACGACGGAGGAAAGACATTTATTCATTTAATTCTGCTATTTGAATCGTAGCATTTCTTCTCTTTTTTTTAATTCCTTCTATTAGCTCACACTCTCCTATATATATCTGGGTTCAAATTTTCAATCCTTTTTATTCATCCACTCCAGTTCAAATACAATTTTTAACTTGCAGTGGATGACACTGGGCTAATGTGAATAGTTTTTCAAATATTATTCATTCATTCAATTTAATTCATTCATTTTAGTTTTTAAGTTGCATATATCTACCAATAGATGGCGCCAAATGAACTTAAAAAATGAATGAAAATGATTCCTCAAAGGACTTTCTGCAATAGAGTGAAAAAAAAAGTAGGAATTGACTTTAAATTTTTTATATTACTTGTTTTTTTAATTCTGTTAGTTAAGGAACTCTTCATGTGACATACCGGAAAAAAGCTCAGTTCCGTTGATAATATTAATTTCAATCAATAATAAGATAAATGACATTTATTAT